>OY757315.1:89107113-89285525 GCA_963583905.1 Stenurella melanura | reverse complement strand
CTTCTCACAGTTAGAATTGTTAAGTTCAATAGAAGAGTCAATGTTTGAGATATGCGAATAATTAGATGGGAGTACCTAATGTTGACCTTTCGAAGAATCGAACAAATGTTGCCTTGGATTTTTACTCTTAGGTCGTATTTTTTCTGAAGTATTGTTCGTCTTTGAGGAATAATCCAAGACTCCAGAAAAAGATTGTAAGTTTTCAAGGAAACGTAAGACTGGCGATTAACGTGATACTTCTAAGTGAGAACACGATTGAACAGCATTATTTTCGTAATTAGAATAATTAAGTTCGACACATTCTATATTAAGAAAATGGGAATTAGAAACTGGTACATAATCGCCAATTTGTACGTTAGTATTTGTGAATTGTCCTACTAGACACACTTACTGATAAGTCAGTCGGAGAATGGAAAAGATTCACCATGAATTATTTTTTCTGCCATTTGCATAATATAAATGCCACAATTGCATGAATTTGAATGACATGTTTCATTTGTTGTCATCCATTATACTTTAATTTAAGTCATATGTCATATTACGTGTTAAGTTGACACTGTCATTCCACGTAGGATCGTGGTAACAACATTGTTTACTTTTCACATTTGCATATATGAACCCAGCGTAAAGACGTTTCTTCACTTATTACTTTGAATAAAATGCCTATTTTATTATAAGTATCAGTATTAGTATTTTATTATCAGTATTTTTTATGCATTTTTTTATGCATGCGATTTGAAACTTGTCTCGACTTCAAAATAAGCGTGATATTCAACAAAAATTTTGATATATACATGTCAGTGACATTTTTTTCATTAGGTACCAATTGATGGAAGTCGAAGCTATTTATTTCTTTTATATGACATTTAATGCCATTATATGTACTACAGTATATTCTGATATTCCAGAAAAGATAGTATAATAGTTTGCATCTTTGTAAGAATGATTACCAAGTACAAATACATTTATCTTCATGGTTAAAAATTTAATTTAATTGCTCGTCCGTAATCAAATCAAGTTCTTTATCGGTACATTCATCTTCTATTAATACACTTCACTTACTCAAGGCTATTGGTGAAATACTTTTTGTACTAGTGTCATCACTCAGAAGAGATTGTTTACTGTTGTGTTGAAACAGTAATGGTTCGAAATAAATATGGGCCTTTTTTATTCCTGTGTATTCCTTCAACAAGCTCTTTTCCAACAGAAATTTTACGTTTTTGTGATGCACTACGTTTCTTTTTAATTTCAAATTTGCATTCCTTGTAAACTGTCAGTTCCTACGATGTACTTTTCTTGACCACGTGGTATATTATTTTTCTAGTCCCCAAGCCTAGATTCTATAGGAGCATTACTAATACGTTGAACATTATTCTTTTCAGTTTCTTAAGTAAACTAGACCACATGCACATGAGTAAAACTGGAATGTATTTTCTTAGAGCGTGCATAATGAATGTTAGATTGTAATATATATTGTACTCACAACCGGCGAATTCATCATTGTCTGCTTTAGAACCCCATCATTTCAAAGTTTGTAAAAACTTGTGGTAGAAATGACTAGATTTATAATTTTTTTTAGCATTTCTTATCGCATGTTCTCTCATTGTTTATGTTTATAATTTCTTGTGACTTTGTAGGTATCTCGTATTTTTACACAATACAAGGATTTAAATGCTTGTGATCTCTACTTGTATTGTATTTTGAAAACGATATGTGATATAGATTATGGAACCAAATTTCCATTTTGTCAATATCGTTTATCATAAATGCAAATACGAAAGCCTCTTTGTAAAATATTTTAACTTGGCGTGCTAAAAATCTTCACAAAGTGACAACAACATAATAATTTATGTATGAGGGTTAAATGTGGAGGTCTGTACCTTGTCTTGTATATATCTGAATATATATCAACATAGGATCTTTAAATCAACTGTACTGTAAAGTCCAAAACTGGATAAAATAAAACTAAAATCAACTACCACGTTTTTAGAAACAGGCTATTATTAATTATTCTATATGTAAAAGGATTTGAAATTTTCATAATAGTTGCAATTAATTTGATCAGATATAGGCAATAACTTTTACTTTCAGTTACTATTATGACATGCATAATACAGTGTTATTTTCTTAATGCTTGGGACGTAGATAGCATTTTCCTGTTGCGTCTATATAAGCAGCGGGAAGAGAAATTATTGACTGATTATTCAAAATGATTAATTGTCCTTTACTGTACCTACGCAAATATGGACAAGATTGTCGCATTCTATATAAGTGTGATTATTATTTTCCCATCTCGTTTGCCAAAAGTAAAATAAGACTGTGTCATTAAGAGCCGGGCCGTCAAACTTAACTTTACGGATCAAACGTTTGAATTAATATTTTGTAAATTTACCAACCATTTCCAGTGAAATCTTAGTATTCGCTGAAGGTTTCGTGTGCTTTAATATGTTTTTCACGTAATCTCTTTCAGCACCTGTAAATGGTTATATAATTGAGCTGAGCTACTTTTGCGTGAAAATAATGTAGGGATGAGCTAAACACTTTGACAACTACATTATTTTTCTCTCGCCAGATCTACAATTTTCAAAATGAAAATGTCCACAATACCCGTAAATATTTGATTTCGTGTCATCATAGGATACACCAGTATTTTTTTTAATTTTCATAACACAAGTGTTATTCACCATGATAAATTTTCTTTTAATAAAAGGAACAAAAGTGGCAATAATAAATATACAATTTTTTTACTGCGTTCATATTTTTTCTGATATCAAACGAGTTTTCATAACGAGGGCACCCAAAACAAAGTTATCGCCTTTTTGATATACTTTTGCGCGTTACTTATTTTTTGAACCCTTTTGCAAAACAGTGCCATTGAATATATCTTTTTGGGAAAGAATTCGTTTTTACATTTGTTTACTCTTTGGTATTTGTATACTATTTTCTCAAGATAACGTTTCATAAGAGGAATGTTTCTTTATTGAATCAGAAGTTTTAAATAGATTGTTATTAAACGCGAAATAATGTGACACATTTGATCACGAATGTTGATGCTTCCGAGTGAACAGGATTCTTCAATTCTCACACCTAGAATTAAGTTCAATAGAAAAGTCAGTGTTTGAGATAGGCGAATAATTAGATAGTAATACCTAATCTTGACCTTTCGATGAATCGAACATATGATGTTTTGGATTTTTACTCTTTGGTTGTATTTTTTCTGAAGTATTGTTCGTCTTTGAGGAACAATCCAAGACTCCAGAAAAATGTTGTAAGTTTTCAATGAAATGTAAGACTCTGACGATTAACGTGTCACTTCTGAGTGAGAACACAATTGAACAGCATTATTTTCGTAAAGAATAATTAAGTTCGACACATTTTATATTAAGAAAATGGGAATTAGAAACTGATACATAATCGCCAATTTGTACGTTAGTATTTGTGCGTGAATTGTCATACTAGGCACACTTACTGATAAGTCAGTCGGAGAATAGAATTCCTATAGAAATTAACGCTGACTGGTTTGCTTCTAAAATACTAAAATTTAAATTATTTTCAGAAAAAGTAGCAATTTCTGAAATATCCAGTGTAGATTGCTTAAAACGTTGTTAGAACTGTCTCTAGAACAACAGTTCTCACAAATATATGGTAGAGAGCTTCACTACGGTTTTGTCGTCTTTAAGTTTATATTTATCCCAAATTATCGTTAAACAATACCTATTCTTCCTGTTGTTTTTCTTATTGAGTACCGAGCATATGAGGCCATAATCTAAACTTTCCAGGTTGCACCGAGAAGCATACGACGGCAATGATTTAACTATTGACTTAGTGTGATTATTGATCCCTTTTTCTAATTGCTTTATCAACCATTTCATTACCTGCCTAAAAATATAGATAAATATTAGCAATGTATCTTTGGAGTGCATTTAGTATAATCCACAGGAATGAAATGGAATCTTTTATTTTGTCTTGATATTGTCTGTATAACTAGTGTTTGGATCTAATGTTTCTTCCTCTTTTTTAATACAATTTTCAACAATTGGAAGATCATGATTAGTTAAAGCACAACAAACGATTACAATTTGATCAACAGTAGAAACATGTTCGTTATCATTTAGTAAATTCATAATCATTTCGTTGCGGAGTAAATTATATTTACGTCGCGCACAACCAATTACTCGTTCAACATGTATGCGCAAACAATTTGTGTTTTTTCAATGTCTCTGGATTCCAGTTGGTTCTTACGTTTTAAAAAGCTAGAAATTATAACAATAACTGAATAAATTTCAGCGCTGTCTCCAATCGTCTGCCAATACAACATCTCCAGGAAGCAACTTCTCCAGAAATCCTGACTCTATCGTTACAAAATTGTCACTCGTCTTCCACCAATAGCTTCTAATATGGAACATATACCATGGGGTGTAATACTCATTCAGAAAAGCAAAAATTAGGTAGTATACCTACTATATTCACCTTTTCCATACAGTACATTTCTGCTCGAGTATTTTATCAAACTAATCTATATGCATATCACAATAATCATAAGGAGTGAAATATTCTTGAAGCCTATTCATGCATGTAGACATAACCGATATATTAATGAGAGTATTACCTATCATAAATTTTAATGTACTATTATGATGTTTGTAGTGTGAAAAGGTTTGATTCGAAGACTGTACTTGTGATGGCATCCGAATGAACAGTTCAGAGCAGTCTAGAATAATTGTTACTCTTCCATTAAAGTCTTTTTAAACTCTTGTGGCATGCAGCTTTTCAGCGCATCTCTGGTAGGCCAGTAAATAAAACTTTTTGATCTCTTATAACACATACAATGTCTTATAAAAATAACCTGATGAATATTAAATTTGTGGGTCAATTCCATAAATTCAAAATTCTTTGAAAGCTCCATCAATGTAAAAATTAATGCCTCAGATTTGGGCACGGTACAATTTGGAGTTTCAACTAAATAAGGCTCTACTACAGAGTAGACTTTAATACCGGAACAGTTATTCATGTGTAATACTGGCATTTTTCAGGGTCATCAATCAAACAAATTCCTTCATGACTCACTGTTAGTAAATTTATACAACTGGATAAAGCAATAAACTTGTAGCATATATATCAATAAATGTGACCTGTAATAATGTCAAATTCGCAAGTAATGAGGGAACAATGATAGTCGCTGAAGGCGATAATAGTTTTTTAAATGTGAGGCTAAAACTAAAAAATATAACTGAAGACGATAATGACAGTTTGTTGAATGTGAATAACGATATTTAAATTAAAAGCTGAAGGCTGAAACAAAGAAAAACTGTAACTGAAAGCCAATATTAAGTTACATAAAAATTAAAAATATAACTTTCTGGGAAAACATTCGTTTGGATCAGATATGTCAATAGAATCATTGGACACGTCAGTCTACAGAATACATTTGTATACTCTTTGGTGTCTGTATACTATTCGCGATAGATAAAGTTTCATAAGAGCAATGTTTCTTTATAGAATCTGAAATTTTAAATAGACTCTTATCAAAAGCGAAATAATGTGATACATTTGATGATGAATGTGATGCTTCCGAGTGAACAGCTTCCTTCTTACAGTTAGAATTGTTAAGTTCAATAAAAGAATCAGTATTTCCTCAATAAAATTTGATCAATTAAAGTACTGGGTGGTCCCCACACAAATATTTAAGGAATGTTATGCTCCAGGAAGTATTTGTTTTTATAAACTCATTAAACCATAAGCAAACTTTTACGCACCGATCCAAGTTGGGCGCAAAATCGAACTTGTTAAAATGTTTTGAATTTTTGGCAACCTGTCTTTGGCAAAAGGCTTTATGAAATTCCTGATGGTTGTTTCTATGCCCAACAACTAAATAATGGGTCAAATCGAACACTATTTTTAAGCACCACTCGTGAATTCTAAGTGAAATGAAACAAAGAACTTGAGATATTTATAACTGAAGACTTATCATGTTTGGTAAAATAAATTAGGGTGGATCTTCCACTCTTGGATGGAGAAACATCAGGTGGAACGTCAGATATTGCAAAGTTAAATGATCAGTAATTTTTTAGCACTTCCGGCTATTTCTAGGTATTATGTTTTTGTTGAATTTGTTTTATTCAGTATCACTTTTATTATCTTGGATTTTAAAGCTATCGCAAGAACTGCATGTGTGTTTTTTTAACTTTAGATCAATATGTGTCGAAAATATTTTTTTATACGATGCGAAGCTTACAGGATTTTGACTGAGTACATTTCATTCAGTTATCTTTGCGGCGCTAGGATTTCAGCACGTGTTTGTTCTAGACGATAATGAGATTTATACTACATCTTTTTGATTTGCGTAATATCTTCTTCAATTCTGTTTTTACTTTCTAATGCCCTGCATGCTGCAACTTTTTAGGAGCTGCATTTACCCGGAAGCATATTTACAGACACTAACATATGTTAACACCAGGGTGTTAAAATCACTAAGCTTTAGCACAAACGGTACATTTACGTATGCTAGTTGATGTTGACACTCGTAGATTACATTACTAGGTACGTATGCGAAAAGTATTAATTTATTTAAGTTATTAATATGACAATAAATAATAAAACGCTGCTGAAATATCGGAAATATTTTTTTTATACCAATGATAAAATATTTGACGTATATTTTAAAGCAGTCATTTAATGAGCAGACCCATGCCTTTAGGGTTAGGTTGGTTTTGTCCTTTTGTTCTTATTGCTACCTTTGTTTTAGACGGCCGTCCATGCTGAATTCTCCGCGACCCGCAAAGTAGCCCTTCACTATGTTTCCTTCTGCTGATGGTAGTTGGTTGAACTTTAATTTTTCTGCCTATAAATAGAGGCTGTTTATACACTGACACGCAAAAATTTAAAAAATCTGATGGAGTTTCGATTTGGTTTAGTTTATTGTTAATAAGTCCTAGCATTTTCTTCATATGACTATTTTGATTGGAAGTGGTTTAATAAATGGAAACCAACGGTACACTAGCGCACATACAACTAACTGCATCACCACGCGAGATCAAGGCCCAAGGGTCAAAATTTGCGCATCAAGCGCTTGCATATTTTAATACTAGTGTCCATTATCGTAGCGTAGCGTAGCGTAGCGTACCATTAGCGTAGGTAAATGTACTGTTAGCGCAAAACCCTAGTGATTCTAACACTCAGGTATCAACATCCATTAGCATACGTAAATGTACCGCTTGTGCAAAAGCTTAGTGATTTTAACACCCTGGTGTTAACATACGTTAGTATCTGTAAATATGCTACCCGGAATGATATTATTTCTATTTCCAAAATCTTTACCTACATTTTTCTACACACTATTTTCTCGATTGTGCAATACGTCCTGGAAAATTGTCCCTTGTCAGCGTTTCTCTCATAAAGTTGCATTTTAGGAAATTGCAGCAGTCCAGTGATAATAAACTTAACTTGGCAATCATATGATTTCAAATATTCTTTCAAATTCCGCTTGGCGTATATTCGAAAGGATACATTCAGCACATTTCATCGTACGTTTACAATCAAAGCCAAGAAACACCTTTGGCCCGATGAGTTTTCGAGTAGTAGTAGTATTGATTGCCGACAACTGGCGGTTCGCCACGATGTAGACTCGCGAACTTCATTAGCAACACGTCTATTTTAACGAGCTTTGGTTGTGAGCATCTAACTTTGGGAGAAATTAAACCCTTCAAAGTTTCACCATGAATTATTTGTCCAGCCATTTGCATAATATGAATGCCACAATTTTACATTGGACACTACAAACTTGTCCACCAATCATCGCCAATACAAGATGGTATTTTACAGATAATTTTCCAAGAACTATAGTTTCGAAGGGAATGAGATTTTTTTCTTGATCTTTTATGCTTTCTACTTCGGGTCGCGTAACTTCCGCGGTCGACAAAATCGTGGAGAACATAGTCTTGGATTTTCCCACAGTATTATTTGGACTGAGAATTTTTATCAATAAAAACTGTAAAGGTACTAATGAAGTGCAATTACATTCATTTAAAATAATGTGTGTACAATGAGTAGTTAAAATTAAAATTTGTATGACTGTATATTTTCCCAATGACGTCAGAATCAGAGGTATACAACGATAGTGTTACCATTGCCTGCAACTGTACCCATCACATTGTACCCATTTTATTGTTCTATCTCATTTTACACCTCTCCCACATGGTAGACGTATCGCAATCATATCGTCGGACATCTCTAGCTATAAATAATGCTGTAGCAAAATTCTATGTTTGTTAGGAGGGTCTACACCCTTCAAAGGTTCACCATGAATTATTTGTTCAGCCATTTGCATAATATGAATGCCACAGTTGTATGAAGCATCTTGAATGACATGTTTCATTTGTTGCCATCCTTAATTTAAGTCCATTTGAAAAATGTCATATTACGTGTTAACTTGACACTGTCATTGCGCGTAGGATCGTGGTAACAAAATTGTTTACTTTTCACATTTGCATATATAAATCCAGTGTAAAGACGTTTCTTCACTTATTGCTTTGAACAATATGCCTATAGTATTATCGGTATTTTTTATGCATACGCGATTTGAAACCTGTCTCGACCTCAAAATAAGCGTGATATTTAACAGACATTTTGATATATACATGTCAGTGACATTTTTTTCATTAGGTACCAAGTGATGGAAGTCGAAGCTATTTATTTCTTTTATAGGACATTCAATACCATTATATGTACTACGGTATATTCTGATATCCCAGAAAAGATGGTATAATAGTTTGCATCTTTGTGAAAATGATTACCAAGTACAAATACATTTATCTTCATTGTTAAAAATTTAAATATATTAGTCAAATTGTGTTGAGGAAACATATGTGACTTCCTGGATTTCATTTAATTGCTCGTCCGTAATCAAATCAAGTTCTTTATGGGTACATTCATCTTCAATTAATACGCTTCACTTCCTCAGGGCTATTGGTGAAATACTTTTTGTACTAGTAATCATCACTCAGAAGATATTGTTTACTGTTGTGTTGAAACGGTAAAGGTTCGAAATAAATATGGGCCTTTTCCAACAGAAATTTTACGTTTTTGTGATGCACAACGTTTCTTTTTAATTTCAAATTTGCAGTCCGTGTAATCTGTCAGTACCTACGATGTACTTTTCTTTAAAAAATCTGGTTGATTTCTAATTTGACTGACCACATAGTATATTATTTTTCTAGTCGCCAAGCCAAGATTCTACAGGAGCATTACTAACACGTTGAACATTATTAGTTTCAGTTTCTTAAGTAAAACTGGAATGTATTTTCTTAGACCGTGCATAATAAATGTTAGAATATAATATATATTGTACTCACAACCGGCTATTTCATCATTATTTGCGAGAATCTTAACTTGGCGTGCTAAAAATCTTCACAAAATGACAACAATATAATATATGTATGGGGGTTAAATGTGGAGGTCCTATACCTTTTCTTGTATATATCTGAATATTTACCAACATAGATCTTTAAATCAGCTGTACAACTCTGGGTAAAGTAAAACTAAAATCAACTACCACGTTTTTACAAACAGGCTATTATTAATGATTCTGTATGTAAAAGGATTTGTCATAATGGTTGCAACTAATTTGATCAGATATAAGCAATATTCAGTTATTCAGTTATTATTATGACGTGCATAATACAGTGTCATTTTTTTTAATACTTGGGACGTAGGTAGCACTTTCCTGTTTCGTCTGTATAAGCAGTGGGAAGAGAAATTATTGACTGATTATTCAGAATGTTTAATTGTCCTTTACTGTACGTAAATATGAACAGAAATATCGCATCCTATATAAGTGCGATTATTATTTTCCCATCTCATTTGGCGACACTAAAGTAAGACTGTGTCTGTCATTAAGAGCCGGGGCCTCAAACCTAACTTTACGGATCACACGTTTGAATTAATATTTTGGACATTTATCATTTCCAGTGAAGTATTAGTACTCGCTGAAGGTTTCGAATGCTTTAATATGTTTTTCACGTAATCTCTTTCAACACCTGTAAATGGTTGTATAATTGAGCTGAGCTCCTTTTGCGTAAAAATAATGTAGAGATGAGCTGAACACTTTGACAACTACATTATTTTTCTCTCGTCAGATCTACAATTTTCAAAATAAAATTGTCCACAATACCCGTAAATATTAGATATCGTGTCATCATAGGATACACGAGTTTTTTTTTTCATAACAAGTGTTATTCGCCATGATAAATTTTCTGTTGATAAAAGGAATAAAAGTGGCAATAAATTTACTATTTTTATATATTACATTCATGTTTTTCTGCAAATATATTAAACGAGTTTTCATAACGACTCACCGAAAACAAAGTTATCGCCTTTTTGGTTTACTTTTGCGCGTTACTTTTTTTTGAACCCTTTGGCAAAATAGTACCATTGAATATATATTTTTGGGAATGAATTCGTTTAACAGGATCAGGTATATAAACAGAATCATTGGACACGTCATTCTACGGAATACATTTGTTTACACTTTGGTATTTGTATACTATTTTCGAAAGATAACGTTTCATAGGAGGAATGTTTATAGATACCGAAGTTTTAAATAGATTGTTATTAAACGCGAAATAATGTGATACATTTGATCACGAATGTTGATGCTTCCGAGTGAACAGGATTCTTCTCTTCTCACAGTTAGAATTGTTAAGTTCAACAGAAGAGTCAGTATTTGAGATATGCGAATAATTAGATGGTAATACCTAATCTTGACCTTTCGAAGAATCGAACAAATGATGTCTTGGATTTTTATTCTTTGGTCGTATTTTTTCTGAAGTATTATTCGTCTTTGAGGAGCATCCAAGACTCCAGGAAAAGATTGTAAGTTTTCAACGAAACGTAAGACTGACGATTAACGTGACACTTCTAAGTGAGAACACGATTGAACAGCATTATTTTTGTAATTAGAATAATTAAGTTCGACACATTCTATATTAAGAAAATGGGAATTAGAAACTGGTACATAATCGCCAATTTGTACGTTAGTATTTGTGCGTGAATTGTCATACTAGACACACTCACTGATAAGTCAGTCGGAGAATGGAATTCATATAGAAATTGACGCTGGCCGGTTTGCTTCTAAAATACTAAAATTTAAATTATTATTTTCAGAAAAAGTAGCAATTTCTTAAATATCCAGTGTAGATTTGCTTAAAACTTTGTTAGGACTGTCTCTAGAACAACAGTTCTCTCGAATATCTGGTATGCCACGCCAATCTATGAGCTAAGTGCTCCTGACAAGGTTGTTTTTGTCAATTATCAAGAGTCTCAGGGTCCTTTTTAGCTGGGGCATAAAATAAAAATAAATAACTAAATATATATAGCAAAAATGATTTATATTGAACACACTCTACTATATATCAGATTCGAGTAAATAAACAAAAAAAAAACTTAATTAGATAATGAAACAGATAGTCATAAAAGACGCTTAATTTAAAGAAACATATTTATGCCAAATATTTATTATTATGATTGATTAAAAATTTGATGTAAAACCATTTATATCTTCCAAATCAATACCACTAACTAAAACAACAGTATTCAATTCTTAATTATCTCTGTAGCTCCGGCTATGCAATTCCACCTCAGATTGCAGGTTCAGGTTTCTATGTTGGAAATTCCTTTTTTTTTATATAAAATTAAAATTTCAATTGACTAAAATTTTTATTTGTTATAACCCTTTAATTTCTTGATATAATTATATGAATGTGATAATTTATAAATAATTTTGATTTTAATACCTTTCACTCATTTCTTTCTTCGTAGCTACAATTCCTATCCTTCAAATCCTCTTAATTATTTCTTCCTTCACTTTTCTCACTTCTCCGACTAATCTTTATATTCTTTTCTTCTCTTCAAACTGTTTAACTCCTTCCTTCTACTTATTTTCTCCACCTTACAATTCCTATCCTTCAACTCCTCTTAATTATTTCTTCCTTTACTTTTTTCACTTCTCCGACTAGCCTTAATATTCTTTTCTTCTCTTCAAATTATTTTATCTCCTTCCTTCTACCTATTTTCTTTTCCAAATTTCAAAACTTTTCTCACGTATCTGCCGTATCTATTGATCTTCTTTCTTCTACTTATTTTTCTCTCCAAAATTCTCAAATTTTTAATTCTTTTTCAATCTTATCAATCCCCTACCCGTATCTATTGATCTTTTTTCTTCTACTTATTTTTCTTTCCAAAATTCTCAAATTTTTAATTCTTTTTCAATCTTATCAATCCCTTACCCGTATCTGTTGATTTTTTCTTTTCTTTTTTTTTCATTCCTTTTTCTTTTCAATCAAGAAGCCAAAGTTTTTTTAAAACAACTAAATTTAGATAATTATTACAAACCTGACCCCTTCAGCCCAAAATTAGAATTTTCATTGTAAGTGTCATTAAATTATAATAACCTCAACATATGACATATAAAAACTATAAAACAAATTCCCTAACTTAAAAACAGTTCTACCAAACTACAACAACTAAATAACAATTCAAAATATTTCAATTGCCTCATCAGATCTTTACCAAATCTGGAAGACATAAATAACTCCACAACACAAATATGCAACATTGCAAATACATAGCAATAAATATACAAAAGTAGCACAGGTTTCTCCCCAAGTACATAGCTATGTCTTGTTTACAGTGAGTATTCTACTTTAATATTAATATTTAAATGAATTAAGTGAGGGTTAGTAATTTTATCGTGGACAAATATGTATGATATTAGCAATAACAGAATGCTTAACAATCGCACGCAACTGACTGACCTTATCTTATCTGCTATATGCCTTTTTTTAAGAATGCTTAACTTCCTCGTGCGGTCTCTTACTCTACGGCGTCAAACTCGAGATGACACCGGGACGTTTCTAGGATAGTTACTCTGCGACGACGCCTGCCCCCAAATACGCTTCCCAGTACGAACTGCGAGTCCTGAGGTAACAGCTTACTACAATGCCGTCCACTGTCCACTAGCACACTCTGCTAGGCCCTTAGAAGCACGGTAGAATCACCATACCAGCACCATGCAACACCATAAAAGTAAACTCCGTACAAGAACCCTAAAATGCGTTATAACCCCTTAAGTAAGAGAAACAAATATCAAGGTGAAAGTTTGCTTACCTCTCTCGAGGGTAATCGTCAAATCACAAATAGAAAAATAGCACACGAACCCACTGTTGGTATGTGGACTGTGGTAGATTATCCTGTCGACTGCAAAATTATAAACAATTGGTCGGAAGATACCAAATTTTAAAGAAAAGGCACTACTCACGTGCATAATGGGCACACACTAAATCCCTTTAAAAAGGCACGATATTCATTACACTAAACGAAGACTTCAGCTTCTTCACCAAATCAATGAAAATCTCTAAAATCACTGTTGAAAAATGAATAGATCCCCGTAGGATAATTCTAAATTAAATTTTTCATAACAACAGAAAATGTCGACCCTTATCACTCGACAGCCGGAAACAGATACCTTCTAGAAGGATGCCTTTTAAATTTGACAGCACCCACCAATTCATTACTACCACACCAGAACAAATACTAACACAATATTAATTGAAGAAAATAGGCCAACATCGGGGAAGGGATCCGGGGTTTTACTTCCAAAAATTAATAAAACGGATATATAAGGTCTCGGCGCTAATAGTTATAAAAATACGCTATCTGGGGCATTTGGTTACATTGCTTCATGTTATCTATGAGGTAAGAGATAAATTTTAAACGAATAACATTAAAGGCAGCTTAGCGCGCGCGCGCCTATGACTCGCCTTGCTCGATAATTAGTGTAATTGATATTGATTATAGAAAGATAACAGCCAATAACTCAAGTAATGTGTTTCACTGGTTGCTTAAATTGAGGGACGACATACAAAATATTTAACGTTCAAAGCGAACCGTGACAGGTAGACAGCTTCACTACGGTTTTGTCGTCATTAAGTTTATATTTATCCCAAATTATAGTTAAACAATACCTATTCTTCCTGTTGTTTTTCTTATTGAGTACCGAGCATAGGAGGCCATAATCTGAAGTTTCCAGGTTACACCGAGTAGCATACGACTGCAATGATTTAACTATTGACTTGTGTGATTATTGATCTATTTTTCTAATTGCTTTTGATTTATCAACAAGTTCATTACCTGCCTAAAAAATATAGATGAATATTAGCAATGTATCTTTGGAGTGCATTTAGTATAATCCACAGGAATGAAAAGGAGACTTTTATTTTGTCTTTATATTATATGTAAAACTGGTGTTTGGATCTAATGTTTCTTCCACCTTTTTAATACAATTTTCAACAATTGTAGGACAATGATTAGTTAAAGCACAACAAATGGTTACAACTTGATCAACAGTGGAAACACGTTCGGTATCATTAAGTAAATTCATAATCATTTCGTTGCGGAGTATATTATATTTGCGTCGCACATAACCAGTTACTCGTTCAACATGTATACGCAAACAATTTGTGTTTTTTCAATGTCTCTTGGTACCGGTTTGTTTTTACGTTTAAAAAAGTAGGAGTTATAGCAGTAGCACAATCAATTTCAGTGTTATCTCCAATTGTAAACCCTATGCCTGCCAATACAACATCACCAGGAAGGAACTTCTCCAGAAATCCTGACTCCATCGTTACAAAATTGTCACTACATCTTCCACAAAAAGCTTCGAATATGGATCATATACCATGGCGTGTAATACTCATTCAAAAAAGCAAACATTAGATAGTATACCTACTGTATTCACCTTTTCCATAAAGTACATTTCTGCTCGTGCATCTTATCAAACTGGTCTATATGCATGAGTGCAAACAGTTATCACAATAAACATAAAAGAATGAAATATTCTTGAAGCCTAGTCATGCATGTAGATATATACGATATATTAATAACTGAGTATTTCCTATCATAAACTTTAATATATTATGATGTTTGTAGTGTGAAAAGGTTTGACTCGAAGACTGTACTTGTGATGTCATGTGAATGAACAGTTCAGAGCAGTCTAGAATAACTGTTACGTTTCCATCAAAGCTCTCTTTAAACTCTTGAGGCGTGCAGATTTTCAGCGCATGTCTGGTAAGCCAGTAAATAAAACGTTTTAATCTTTGTTACAACACATACAATCTCATATAAAAATAACCTGATGAATATTAAATTTATAGCTCAATTCCATAAATTCAAAATTCTATGAAAGCTTCATCAAAGTAAAAATTAGATCCTCAATTTTGGGCAGGGTACAATTCGGAGTTTCAACTAAATAAAATTACTACAGGGTAGACAAACTTTAAGACCGGAACAGTTATTCATGTGTAATACCGGCATTTTTCAGGGTCATCAATCAAACAAATTGCTTCATGACTCACTGTTAGTATATTTAAACAACTAGATAAAACAATACACTTGTAGCAGAGTTATATATTAATAAATGTGACCTGTAATAATGTAAAATTTGCAAGTAATTATAACAATTTTACGAATAGAAAATGGCTATTTTCCTCAAAATAATGTAACATGTGGGAACATTGATAGTCGCTGAAGGCGATAATAGTTTTTTAAATGTGAGGCTAAAACTAAAAAATATAACTGAAGACGATAATGACAGTTTGTTAATGACAGTTTGCTGAATGTGAATGTGAATGACGATATTTAAATTAAAAGCTGAAGGCTGAAACAAAAAAAAACTAACTGAAAGCCAAAATTAAGATACATAAAAATTAAACATATAACTTTCTGGGAAAATATTCGATCAGGTATGTCAATAGAATCATTGGACACGTCAGTCTACAGAATGCATTCGTATACTCTTTGGTGTCTGTATACCATTCTCGATAGATAACGTTTCATAAGAGCAATGTTTTTTTATAGAATCGGAAATTTTAAATAGACGTATTTGTTTTTATAAACTCATTAAACCATAAGCAAACTTTTACGCACCAATCTAAGCTAGGTGAAAAATCGACCTTGTTAAAATGTTTTGAATATTTGGCAAGTTGTCTTTGCCAAAAGGCTTTTTGAAATTTCTGCAACAGCTGATAGTTGTTTCTATGCTCAACAACAAAATCATGGGTCAAATCGAACACTTTATTTTTAAGCACCACTCGTGAATTCTGTAAGTGAAATGTAACAAAGAACTTGAGATATTTATAACTGAAGATTTATCATGTTTGGTAAATTAAATTATGGTGGATCTTCTACTCCTGGACGGAGAAACATCAGGTGGAACATCAGAATATTGCAAAGTTAATAATCAGTCAATTTAACCGAATGGAAATCATTTCGCCTTAATTTTTTAGCACTTTCGGCTATTTCTAGGTGTTGTGCTTTTGTTGAATTTGTTTTTTTCCGTATCACTTATTGGATTTTAAAGCTATCGCAATAACTGCATGTGTGTTTTTTTAACTTTAGATCAATACGTGACGAAAACATTTTTTTATACGATGCGAAGCTTACAGGATTTTCACTTTCCTGAGTACATTGCATTCAGATATCTTTGCGGCGACAGAATTTCAACACTTGTTTGTTCTCGACGATAATGCGATTTATGCTTGGACATCTTTTTGATTTGTGTAATATCTTCTTCAATTCTGTTTTTACTTTGTAATACCCTGTATGCTGCAAACCTCTTTAATCAGTATAGGGGCAACGCCTTGAAACTTTTTAGGAGCTGTATTTACCCAGAATTATATTATTTCTAAAATCTTTACCTACATTTTTCTACACACTGTTTTTTCTAACGTGCGATACGTGGAAAATAAAAGTGGTAATAAACTTAACTTGGAAATCATATGATTTCAAGGACCAAAATCTTTCAAATTCCGCTTCGCGTATATTCGAAGCGATATATTCAGCACATTTTATCGTACATTTACAATCAAAGCCAAGAAACACCCGATAAGTTTTCTTTTAGAGTGGTAGTAGGATTGATTGCCGACAAGAGGCGGTTCGCCACGATCAGTTCGATGTTGACTCGCGAACTTGATAAGCAACACGTCTATATTAACGAGCTTTGGTTGTGAGCATCTGACTTTAGGGGAAATTAAACCCTTGAAAGTTTCACCATGAATTATTTGTTCAGCCATTTGCATAATATGAATGCCACAATTGTACATTGTACACGACAAACTTGTCCACCAATCATCGTCAATACAAGTTGGTATTTTACAGATAATTTTCCATGAACTATAGTTTCGAAGGGAATGACGTTTTTTTTTCTTGATCTTTTATGCTTTCTACTTCGGATCACGTAACTTCCGCGGCCGACAAAATCGTGGAGAACACAGTCTTGGATTTTTTAAACAGTATTATTTGGACTGAGAATATTTATCAATAATAACTGTAAAGGTACTAATGAAGTGCAATTACATTCATTTAAAATAACGTGTGCACAATGAGTAGTTAAAATTAAAATCTATATGACCGTATCTTTTCCCAATGACATCAGAATCAGAGGTATACAACGATAGTGTTACTGTTTTTTGCAACCGTATTCATCACATTGTACCCATTTTATTATTCTATCTCGTTTTACACGTCTCCCACATGTTAGACGTATCGAAATCATATCGTCGGGCATCTCTAGCTATAAATAATGCTGTAGTAAAATTCTATATTCGTTAGAAGAGACTACACCCTTCAAAGGTTCGCCCTGAATTATTTGTTCAGCCATTTGCATAATATGAATGCCACAATTATATGAAGCATTTTGAATGAGGTGTTTCATTTGTTGCCATCCATTATACTTTAGTATAAGTCCATTTGAAAAATGTCATATCACGTGTTAAGTTGACACTGTCATGCACGTAGGATCGTGGTAACAACATTGTTTACTTTTCACATCTGCATAGATGAACCCAGTGTAAAGACGTTTCTTCACTTATTGTTTTTAATAAAATGCCTACAGTATTGCGATTTGAAACTTGTCTCGACTTCAAAATAAGCGTGATATTTAACAAAAATTTTGATATATACATGTCAGTGACATTTTTTTCATTAGGTACCAATTGATGGAGGTCGAAGCTATTTATTTCTTTTATAGGACATTCAATACCATTATATGTACTACGGTATATTCTGATATTCCAGAAAAGATAGTGTAATAGTTTGCATCTTTGTAAGAATAATTACCAAGTGAAAGTACATTTATCTTCATTGTTAAAAATGTAATTATATCAGTCAAATTGTGTTGAGGAAACGTGTGTGACTTCCTGGATTTCATTTAATTGCTCGTCCGTAATCAAATCAAGTGTTTTATGGGTACATTCATCTATAATTAATACACTTCACTTACTCAAGGCTATTGGTGAAATACTTTTTGTACTAGTATCATCACTCAGAAGAGATTGTTTACTGTTGTGTTAAAACAGTAAAGGTTCGGAATAAATATGTCCCTTTTTTATTCCCGTGTTTCAACAAGTTCTTTTCCAACAGAAATTTTACATTTTTGTCATGCACAACATTTCTTTTTAATTTCAAATTTACATTCCTTGTAAACTGTCAGTACCTACGATGTACTTTTCTTTAAAAAATCTGGTCGATTTCTAATTTGACTAACCACATAGTATATTATTTTTCTAGTCCCCAAGCCAAGATTCTACAGGAGCATTACTAACACGTTGAACATTATTCTTTTCAGTTTCTTGAGTAAACCAGACCACATGCACATGGGTAAAACTGGAATGTATTTTCTTAGAGCGTGCATAATAAATGTTAGATTGTAATATACATACCAGCTATATCGCATGTTCTCTCATTGTTTATGTTCATAACTTCTTTTGACTTTGTAGGTATCTCGTATTTTGACACAATATAAGGATTTGAACGCTTGTGATCTCTACTTGACTATGTATTGTATTTTGAAAACGATATGTGATATACATTACGAAACCAAATTTCGATTTTGTCAATATCGGTTATCATAAATGCAAATCCGAAAACCTCTTTGTAAAATATTTTAACTTGGCGTGCTAAAAATCTTCACAAAATGACAACAACATAATAATATATGTATGAGAGTTAAATGTGGAGGTCTCTACCTTTTCTTGTATATATCTGAATATATATATCAACATAGATCTTTAAATCAACTGTACATCTCCAAAACTGGGTAAAATAAAACTAAAATCAACTACCACGTTTTTACAAATAAGAATATACCGCTCCTACCCTGGATGTCTATTTTGTGACTTGCCTTTGTATAAAAGGTAGTTTTTGACGCTACTTTCATTCTTAGGTCCCGGTTACAAAAGCAATATAGGAATGCATTCAAAGCTGCGTCTTCCTCTCCTAAGTTTATTGTCCTTGTCAACAGAGGCCTACATAACTGTGAGATGGAAGGGTGGTCTTTATCCATGAACTTATTCAAATAATTGTTTTTCCAAATGAAATTTGATTTTTTGACATTGTCGATTATTACGTTGTAATTCTAAAGGAAGAAAGAAACACGGTTTTTTAGGGTTCTTCGAAAGTTAAAGAGATTCAACATTAGTGTCTTTGCACTTTATTATAGAAGGGAATGGTTTCAATATTCTACTGCTCACTTGAATCACGACTATCTGGGATGTGTCTTGAGAGTCAAGATTGCAATTCTTATCAATAGTATAGTTTGTCAATCCAGTTGAGAGATAATTGGTGCCATCTGTTATAGTCAGAAGTCCCATCGAGAACTCTGTGAGATCTTTGCTTACAAAAGTGCCTTTTGAACCATAATTCTGTCCATATCTTTTCTTTGCTCGCCCTATACATTTCTAACAATCAGGCTATTATTGATTAAATTAAAGGGATTTGAAATTTTCATAATCGTTGCAACTAATTTGATCAGATACAGGCAATAACTTTTACTTTCAGTTATTATTATGACGTGCATAATACAGTGTCAATGTTTTAATGCTTGGGACGTAGATAGCATTTTCCTGCTTCGTCTATATAAGCAGCGGGAAGAGAAATTATTGACTGATTATTCAGAATGTTTAATTGTCCTTTACTGTACGTAAATATGGACAAAAATATGGCATCCTATATAAGTAGGTATGGCGACGGTTGAGCCTGGGAAAATTTTGAAGACCGTGGGAACTTTTGCCGCCGCCGCCGTCCCTTTGAAGATGCCGCCGCCCGCCCCCTAATTTTCGGTAGGACCCACCCCCTAATTTTCGACCCACTCCCTAATTTTCGGCCACCCCGACTTCAATGACGTCATACGTGCGAAAAAAACCTCTTACCACAGGCAGGATTCGAACCATCGATCTTCGGGTTGGAAGTACAGCGCTCAACCCACTAGGCTATTGAGATACCTGACATCGGGCTGTATAATTCTGCTATACATGTCGTTGAGTGCACCGGTGCAGCTGTGGATGGAAAAACAAAGACCTCTTCTCATTGGCTGCTTACGGTTAAAGCTGTTTTGATTGGAGGTCATCACCTGGCACGGGTCGTTGACCTGAGAACGGTATAAGATATGTAAAATCTGAAAGCTGCTTTGATTGGGTGGGCGGCAGGATTTGACGTCACTCTCCCACGGTCGTCGAGATGGTGCTACACCGGCTGTCGTTTGATAATAAATCCAAATAAGAATTAACAATGAAATAGAACTCCGAATTTTTTCAGTTACCGCTGACGCAAATGTATTTTATAGTAAAGCCAAATAAAAAGCACAGAAATTAAGGCGGCCCATCACCCGGTAGGTAATTTTTTCGGCGAGCCCTTCTGCCTAAGAAATATTTGTCGTCAACGTTAAAATCATTCTTTATTTATATCGGTTATAGAACATTCACAAAAGCTGATTAATACAAATGTTACAACCTCTTATCACACTTCCTGTGTTTCAGCGCTCTGCTCTTATCACTGTATGTGAACCAAGGCCGCTTTCACTAGTAAGGTTTACTTTTAAAATATCAGAACGACGTTACACTCGACCAATCTGATTTAAGCTTGTCGAAATTGGCTGATCACTTCGATTAAAAAGGGTGTCACTCGGCCAACCTGTAAAAATGGTCGAAACCAGGACTGAGGCCTCTAGATGTTCAGTCTAATGAGCTATTTCGACAAAGATTCACACCAAAATTGTTCGTAATATATTTTATAGGAAGTAATAGTAAAGTCAAATAAAAAGCAGGCGACCATTCCCTAGAGACATCCGGTAAGTAATTTTTTCTTAGTGCGTATATTTACAACAACCATAAGAACACCTGAGTACAAAACTACTACTACCATGAATTTTCACCCCAATAATTTCCGTGGTTTGCAAAAATAGCTAGTAAAAATCTAGCTACTTTGCAAACCACCGAAATTCCATAGTAGCGGCCTTGCACTTATGGTTGTTGTAAATATACGTACTAAGAAAAAATTACTTACCGGGTGATGGCCGCCTAGTTTGCCTGTTGAAGGGGGAATCGGGATAAATAAAGAAAAATAAAAATGTTTATAATTTATTAAATATGTATATAACAATACGTTTAAAAATAAAAATGTTTATAGTTTATTAAATATGTATGTAACAATACGTTTAAAAATAGGCGTGCCAGCACCGGTCCATTTGATCACCACGGGCCTGATGTAAAAAAAATAGGTGTGCCGGCCCATTTGATCACCCCGGGCCTGAGCGGGATAAGAGGTGGCGGCGGTGTCTCATAACTGAAACAGAGAAAAAATTAGTAGCACAAACCAACGAAAATAAGTAAGAAAATAATACCTCTCCCGGGGGGCAACTCCTCGTAGTATTCGCTGAGAGTTTCGTATGCTTTAATATGTTTTTCACGTAATCTCTTTCAACACCTGTAAATGGTTGTATAATTGAGCTGAGCTCCAGATCTACAATTTTCAAAATAAAAATGTCCACAATACCCGTAAATGTTAGATTTCGTGTCATAGGATACACGACTATTTTTTTTTTAATTTTCATAACACAGGTGTTATTCACCATGATAAATTTTCTCTTGATAAAAGGAACAAAAGTGGCAATAATAAATTTACTATTTATATTGCGTTCAGGTTTTTTTTGCAGAGATATTAAACAAGTTTTCATAACGAGGGCACCCAGAACAAAGTTATCGCCTTTTTGATATACTTTTGCGCGTTACTTATTTTTTTAACCTTTTGGAAAAACAGTACCATTGAATATATCTGTTTGGGAAAGAATTCGTTTAACAGGATCAGGTATATAAACAGAATCATTGGACACGTCATTCTACGGAATACATTTGTTTACTCTTTGGTATTTGTATACTATTTTCGAAAGATAACGTTTCATAAGAGGTGTGTTTCTTTATAGAATCAGAAGTTTTAAACAGATTGTTATTAAACGCGAAATAATGTGATACATTTGATCACGAATGTTGATGTTTCCGAGTGAACAGGATTCTTCACTTCTCACAGTTAGAATTGTTAAGTTCAATAGAAGAGTCAATGTTTGAGATATGCGAATAATTAGATGGGAGTACCTAATGTTGACCTTTCGAAGAATCGAACAAATGTTGCCTTGGATTTTTACTCTTAGGTCGTATTTTTTCTGAAGTATTGTTCGTCTTTGAGGAACAATCCAAGACTCCAGAAAAAGATTGTAAGTTTTCAAGGAAACGTAAGACTGGCGATTAACGTGACACTTCTAAGTGAGAACACGATTGAACAGCATTATTTTCGTAATTAGAATAATTAAGTTCGACACATTCTATATTAAGAAAATGGAAATTAGAAACTGGTACATAATCGCCAATTTGTACGTTAGTATTTGTGAATTGTCCTACTAGACACACTTACTGATAAGTCAGTCGGAGAATGGAAAAGATTCACCATGAATTATTTTTTCAGCCATTTGCATAATATGAATGCCACAATTGCATGAATTTGAATGACATGTTTCATTTGTTGTCATCCATTATACTTTAATTTAAGTCATATGTCATATTACGTGTTAAATTGACACTGTCATTCGACGTAGGATCGTGGTAACAACATTGTTTACTTTTCACATTTGCATATATGAACCCAGTGTAAAGACGTTTCTTCACTTATTACTTTGAATAAAATGCCTATTTTATTATAAGTATCAGTATCAGTATTTTTTATGCATTTTTTTATGCATGCGATTTGAAACTTGTCTCGACTTCAAAATAAGCGTGATATTTAACAAAAATTTTGATATATACATGTCAGTGACATTTTTTTCATTAGGTACCAATTGATGGAAGTCGAAGCTATTTATTTCTTTTATATGACATTTAATGCCATTATATGTACTACAGTATATTCTGATATTCCAGAAAAGATAGTATAATAGTTTGCATCTTTGTAAGAATGATTACCAAGTACAAATACATTTATCTTCATGGTTAAAAATTTAATTATATTAGTCAAATTGTGTTGAGGAAATATGTGTGACTTCCTGGATTTCGTTTAATTGCTCGTCCGTAATCAAATCAAGTTCTTTATCGGTACATTCATCTTCTATTAATACACTTCACTTACTCAAGGCTATTGGTGAAATACTTCTTGTACTAGTGTCATCACTCAGAAGAGATTGTTTACTGTTGTGTTGAAACAGTAATGGTTCGAAATAAATATGGGTCTTTTTTATTCCTGTGTATTCCTTCAACAAGCTCTTTTCCAACAGAAATTTTACGTTTTTGTGATGCACTACGTTACTTTTTAATTTCAAATTTGCATTCCTTGTAAACTGTCAGTTCCTACGATGTACTTTTCTTGACCACGTGGTATATTATTTTTCTAGTCCCCAAGCCTAGATTCTATAGGAGCATTACTAATACGTTGAACATTATTCTTTTCAGTTTCTTAAGTAAACTAGACCACATGCACATGAGTAAAACTGGAATGTATTTTCTTAGAGCGTGCATAATGAATGTTAGATTGTAATATATATTGTACTCACAACCGGCGAATTCATCATTGTCTGCTTTAGAACCCCATTATTTCAAAGTTTGTAAAAACTTGTGGTAGAAATGACTAGATTTATAATTTTTTTTAGCATTTCTTATCGCATGCTCTCTCATTGTTTATGTTTATAATTTCTTGTGACTTTGTAGGTATCTCGTATTTTTACACAATACAAGGATTTAAATGCTTGTGATCTCTACTTGTATTGTATTTTGAAAACGATATGTGATATAGATTATGGAACCAAATTTACATTTTGTCAATATCGTTTATCATAAATGCAAATACGAAAGCCTCTTTGTAAAATATTTTAACTTGGCGTGCTAAAAATCTTCACGAAGTGACAACATAATAATTTATGTATGAGGGTTAAATGATGTGGAGGTCTGTACCTTGTCTTGTATATATCTGAATATATATCAACATAGGATCTTTAAATCAACTGTACTGTAAAGTCCAAAACTGGATAAAATAAAACTAAAATCAACTACCACGTTTTTAGTAACAGGCTATTATTAATTATTCTATATGTAAAAGGATTTGAAATTTTCATAATGGTTGCAATTAATTTGATCAGATATAGGCAATAACTTTTACTTTCAGTTGCTATTATGACATGCATAATACAGTGTTATTTTCTTAATGCTTGGGACGTAGATAGCATTTTCCAGTTGCGTCTATATAAGCAGCGGGAAGAGAAATTATTGACTGATTATTAAAAATGATTAATTGTCCTTTACTGTACCTACGTAAATATGGACAAGATTGTCGCATCCTATGTAAGTGTGATTATTATTTTCCCATCTCGTTTGCCAAAAGTAAAATAAGACTGTCTGTCATTAAGAGCCGCGCCGTCAAACTTAACTTTACGGATCAAACGTTTGAATTAATATTTTGTAAATTTACCAACCATTTCCAGTGAAGTTTTAGTATTCGCTGAAGGTTTCGTGTGCTTTAATATGTTTTTCACGTAATCTCTTTCAGCACCTGTAAATGGTTGTATAATTGAGCTGAGCTACTTTTGCGTGAAAATAATGTAGGAATGAGCTAAACACTTTGACAACTACATTATTTTTCTCTCGCCAGATCTACAATTTTCAAAATAAAAATGTCCACAATACCCGTAAATATTAGATTTCGTGTCATCATGGGATACACCAGTATTTTTTTAAATATTTTTATAACACAAGAGTTATTCACCATGATAAATTTTCTTTTGATAAAAGGAACAAAAGTGGCAATAATAAATTTACAATTTTTTTATACTGCGTTCATGTTTTTTCTGCAGAGATATTAAACGAGTTTTCATAACGAGGGCACCCAAAACAAAGTTATCGCCTTTTTGATATACTTTTTCGCGTTACTTATTTATTGAACCATTTTGCAAAACAGTGCCATTGAATATATCTTTTTGGGAAAGAATTCGTTTTTACATTTGTTTACTCTTTGGTATTTGTATACTATTTTATCAAGATAACGTTTCATAAGAGGAATGTTTCTTTATTGAATCAGAAGTTTTAAATAGATTATTATTAAACGCGAAATAATGTGATACATTTGATCACGAATGTTGATGCTTCCGAGTGAACAGGATTCTTCAATTCTCACAGCTAGAATTAAGTTCAATAGAAAAGTCAGTGTTTGAGATAGGCGAATAATTAGATAGTAATACCTAATCTTGACCTTTCGATGACTCGAACATATGATGTTTTGGATTTTTACTCTTTGGTTGTATTTTTTCTAAAGTATTGTTCGTCTTTGAGGAACAATCCAAGACTCCAGAAAAATGTTGTAAGTTTTCAATGAAATGTAAGACTCTGACGATTAACGTGTCACTTCTGAGTGAGAACACAATTGAACAGCATTATTTTCGTAATTAGAATAATTAAGTTCGACACATTTTATATTAAGAAAATGGGAATTAGAAACTGATACATAATCGCCAATTTGTGTATTTGTGCGTGAATTGTCATACTAGGCACACTTACTGATAAGTCAGTCGGAGAATAGAATTCCTATAGAAATTAACGCTGACTGGTTTGCTTCTAAAATACTAAAATTTAAATTATTATTTTCAGAAAAAGTAGCAATTTCTGAAATATCCAGTGTAGATTGCTTAAAACGTTGTTAGAACTGTCTCTAGAACAACAGTTCTCACGAATATATGGCAGAGAGCTTCACTACGGTTTTATCGTCATTACGTTTATATTTATCCCAAATTATCGTTAAACAATACCTATTCTTCCTGTTGTGCATATGAGGCCATAATCTGAACTTTCCAGGTTGCACCGAGTAGCATACGACTGCAATGATTTAACTATTGACTTAGTGTGATTATTGATCCCTTTTTCTAATTGCTTTATCAACCATTTTATTACCTGCCTAAAAATATAGATAAATATTAGCAATGTATCTTTGGAGTGCATTTAGTATAATCCACAGGAATGAAAAGGAGGCTTTTATTTTGTCTTGATATTGTCTGTATAACTAGTGTTTGGATCTAATGTTTCTTCCTCTTTTTTAATACAATTTTCAACAATTGGAAGATCATGATTAGTTAAAGCACAACAAACGATTACAATTTGATCAACAGTGGAAACATGTTCGTTATCATTTAGTAAATTCATAATCATTTCGTTGCGGAGTATATTATATTTACGGCGCGCAACCAGTTACTCGTTCAACATGTATGCGCAAACAATTTGTGTTTTTTCAATGTCTCTGGGTTCCATTTGGTTCTTACGTTTTAAAAAGCTAGAAATTATAACAATAACTGACTAAATTTCAGCGCTGTCTCCAATCGTCTGCCAATACAACATCACCAGGAAGCAACTTCTCCAGAAATCCTGACTATCGTTACAAAATTGTCACTCGTCTTCCACCAATAGCTTCTAATATGGAACATATTATATCATGCCGTGTAATACTCATTCAGAAAAGCAAAAATTAGATAGTATACCTACTATATTCACCTTTTCCATACAGTACATTTCTGCTCGAGTATTTTATCAAACTGATCTATATGCATATCACAATAATCATAAGGAAAGAAATATTCTTGAAGCCTATTCATGCATGTAGACATAACCGATATATTAATGAGAGTATTACCTATCATAAATTTTAATGTATTATTATGATGTTTGTAGTGTGAAAAGGTTTGACTCGAAGACTGTACTTGTGATGGCATCCGAATGAACAGTTCAGAGCAGTCTAGAATAACTGTTACTCTTCCATCAAAATCTTTTTAAACTCTTGTGGCATGCAGCCTTTCAGCGCATCTCTGGTAGGCCAGTAAATAAAACCTTTTGATCTCTTATAAGACATACAATGTCTTATAAAAATAACCTGATGAATATTAAATTTGTGGCTCAATTCCATAAATTCAAAATTCTTTGAAAGCTCCATCAATGTAAAAATTAATGCCTCAGATTTGGGCACGGTACAATTTGGAGTTTCAACTAAATAAGGCTCTACTACAGAGTAGACTTTAAGACCGGAACAGTTATTCATGTGTAATACTGGCATTTTTCAGGGTCATCAATCAAACAAATTCCTTCATGACTCACTGTTAGTAAATTTATACAACTGGATAAAACAATAAACTTGTAGCAGAGTTATATATCAATAAATGTGACCTGTAATAATGTAAAATTCGCAGGTAATGTGGGAACAATGATAGTCGCTGAAGGCGATAATAGTTTTTTAAATGTGAGGCTAAAACTAAAAAATATAACTGAAGACGATAATGACAGTTTGATGAATGTGAATAACGATATTTAAATTAAAATCTGAAGGCTCAAACAAAGAAAAACTGTAACTGAAAGCCAATATTAAGTTACATAAAAATTAAAAATATAACTTTCTGGGAAAACATTCGTTTGGATCAGGTATGTCAATAGAATCATTGGACACGTCAGTCTACAGAATACATTTGTATACTCTTTGGTGTCTGTATACTATTCGCGATAGATAACGTTTCATAAGAGCAATGTTTCTTTATAGAATCTGAAATTTTAAATAGACTCTTATCAAAAGCGAAATAATGTGATACATTTGATGATGAATGTGATGCTTCCGAGTGAACAGCTTCCTTCTTACAGTTAGAATTGTTAAGTTCAATAAAAGAATCAGTATTTCCTCAACAAAGTTTGATCAATTAAAGTACTGGGTGGTCCCCACACAAATATTTGAGGAATTTTATGTTCCGGGAAGTATTTGTTTTTATAAACTCATTAAACCATAAGCAAACTTTTACGCACCAATCCAAGTTAGGTGCAAAATCGAACTTGTTAAAATGTTTTGAATTTTTGGCAACCTGTCTTTGGCAAAGGGATTTATAAAATTTCTGCAAAAATTTATGGTTGTTTCTATGCCCAACAACTAAATCATGGGTTAAATCCAACACTATTTTTAAGCACCACTCGTGAATTCTAAGTGAAATGAAACAAAGAACTTGAGATATTTATGACTGAAGACTTATCATGTTTGGTAAAATAAATTAGGGTGGATCTTCTACTCTTGGACGAAGAAAAATCAGGTGGAACGTCAGAATATTGCAAAGTTAAATAATCAGTAATTTTTGAGCACTTTCGGCTATTTCTAGGTATTATGCTTTTGTTGAATTTGTTTTTTTCAGTATCTCTTTTATTATCTTGGATTTTAAAGCTATCGCAAGAACTGCATGTGTGTTTTTTTAACTTTAGACCAATATGTGTCGAAAATATTTTTTATACGATGCGAAGCTTATAGGATTTTGACTTTCCTGAGTACATTTCATTCAGTTATCTTTGCGGTGGCAGGATTTCAGCACTTGTTTGTTCTCGACGATAATGAGATTTATACTACATCTTTTTGATTTGCGTAATATCTTCTTCAATTCTGTTTTTACTTTGTATTGCCCTGCATGCTGCAAACCTCTTTGATCGGTTATAGGGGCAACGCCTTGAAACTTTAGGAGCTGTATTTACCCGGAATGATATTATTTCTAAAATCTTTACCTACATTTTTCTACACACTATTTTTTCGATGGTGCGATACGTCCTGGAAAATTGCCTCCTGTCAGCGTTTCTCTCATAAAGTTGCATTTTAGGAAATTGCTGCAATCCGGTGGTAATAAATTTAACTTTGCAATCATATGATTTCAAGGACCAAAATCTTTCAAATTCCGCTTGTCGTGTATTCGAAGGGATATATTCAGTACATTTCATCGTGCATTTACAACAATCAAAGCCAAGAAACACCTTTGGCCCGTTAAGTTTTCCTTTAGAGTAGTAGTAGTATTGATTACCGACAACTTCGCCACGATCAGTTCGATGTAGACTCACGAACTTGATTAGCAACACGTCTATATTAACGAGCTTTGGTTGTGAGCATCTGACTTTAGGGGAAATTAAACCCTTCAAAGTTTCACCATGAATTATTTGTTCAGCCATTTGCATAATATGAATGCCACAATTGTACATTGGACACTACAAACTTGTCCACCAATCATCGTCAATACAAGTTGGTATTTTACAGATAATATTCCATGAACTATAGTTTCGAAGGGAGTGAGGTTTTTTTCTTGATCTTTTATGCTTTCTACTTCGGGTCGCGTTACTTCCGCGGTCGACAAAATCGTGGAGAACATAGTCTTGGATTTTTCCACAGTATTATTTGGACTGAGAATTTTAATCAATAAAAACTGTAAAGGTGCTAATGAAGTGCAATTACATTCATTTAAAATAATGTCTGCACAAAGAGTAGTTAAAATTAAAATCTATATGACTGTATCTTTTCCCAATGACGTCAGAATCAGAGGTATACAACGATAGTGTTACCATTTCCTGTAACTGTACCCATTTTATTGTTCTATCTCGTTTTGCACCTCTCCCACATGTTAGACGTATCGCAATCAAATCGTCGGACATCTCTAGCTATAAATAATGCTGTAGTAAAATTCTATATTCGTTAGGAGGGACTACACCCTTCAAAGGTTCACCATGAATTATTTGTTCAGCCATTTGTATAATATGAATGCTACAATTGTATGAAGCATTTCGAATGACATGTTTCATTTGTTGCCATCCATTATACCTTAATTTAAGTCCATTTGAAAAATGTCATATTACGTGTTAAGTTGACACTGTCATTGCACGTAGGATCGTGGTAACGAAATTGTTTACTTTTCACATTTGCATATATGAACCCAGTGTAAAGACGTTTCTTCACTTATTGCTTTGAATAAGCCTATAGTATTATCGGTATTTTTTATGCATACGCGATTTGAAACTTGTGTCGACTTCAAAATAAGCGTGATATTTAACAGACATTTGATACATACATGTCAGTGACATTTTTTTCATTAGGTACCAATTGATGGAAGTCGAAGCTATTTATTTCTTTTATAGGACATTCAATACCATTATATGTACTACGGTATATTCTGATATTACAGAAAAGATAGTATAATAGTTTGCATCTTTGTGAGAATGATTACCAAGTACAGATACATTTATCTTCATTGTTAAAAATTTAATTATATTAGTCAAATTGTGTTGAGGAAACATATGTGACTTCCTGGATTTCATTTAATTGCTCGTCCGTAATCAAATCAAGTTCTTTATGGGTACATTCATCTTAATAATAAATTAATACGCTTCACTTACTCAGGACTATTGATGAAATACTTTTTGTACTAGTATCATCACTCAGAAGAGATTGTTTGCTGTTGTGTTGAAACAGTAAAGGTTCGAAATAAATATGGGCCTTTTTCATTCCCATATTTCAACAAGCTCTTTTCCAACAGAAATTTTACGTTTTTGTGATGCACAACGTTTCTTTTTAAATTCAAATTTGCATTCCTTGTAAAATGTCAGTACCTACGATGTACTTTTCTTAAAAATATCTGGTTGATTTCTAATTTGACTGACCACATACTATATTAATTTTCTAGTCCTCAAGCCAAGATTTTACAGGAGCATTACTAACACGTTGAACAGTATTCTTTTCAGTTTCTTAAGCAAACCAGACCACATGCACATAGGTAAAACTGGAATGTATTTTCTTAGAGCGTGCATAATAAATGTTAGATTGTAATATATAATGTACTCACAACCGGCTATTTCATCATTGTCTGCTTTAGAACCACATAGTTTAAAAATTTGTAAAAACTTGTGGTAAAAATGACTGGATTTATAACTTTTTTCTAACATTTCTTATCGCATGTTCTCTCATTGTTAATGTTTATAACATCTTTTGACCTTGTAGGTATCTCGTATTTTGACACAGTATAAGGATTTAAATTCTTGTGATCTCTACTTGTATTGTGTTTTGAAAGCGATATGTGATATACATTACGGAACCAAATTTCGATTTTGTCAATATCGTTTCTCATAAATGCAAATCCGAAAGCCTCTTTGTAAAATATTTCAACTTGGCATGGCGTGCTAAAAATCTTCACAAAATGACAACAACATAATAATATATGTATGCGGGTTAAATGTGGAGGTCTATACCTTTTCTTGTATATATCTGAATATGTATCAACATAGATCTTTAAATCAACTGTACAACTCTGGGTAAAATAAAACTAAAATCAACTACCACGTTTTTACAAACTGGCTATTATTAATTATTCTATATGTAAAAGGACTTGAAATTTGCATAATGGTTGCAACTAATTTGATCAGATATAGGCAATAACTTTTACTTACAGTTATTATTATGACGCGCTACAGTGTCATTTTTTTTAAAGCTTGGGACGTAGATAGCATTTTCCTGTTTCGTCTACATAACCAGTGGGAAGAGAAATTATTGACTGATTATTCAGAATGTTTAATTGTCCTTTACTGTACGTAAATATGGACAAAAATATCGCATCCTATATAAGTGTATCATTTTCCCATCTCATTTGCCGACACTAAAGTAAGACTGTCAGTAATTAAGAGCCGGGGCCTCAAACCTAACTTTACGGATCACACATTTGAATTAGCATCTTGTAAATTTACCAACCATTTCCAGTGAAGTATTAGTATTCGCTGAAGGTTTCGTGTGCTTTAATATGTTTTTCACGTAATCTCTTTCAACACCTGTAAATGGTTGTATAATTGACCTGAGCTTCTTTTGCGTGAAAATAATGTAGGGATGAGCTAAACACTTTGACAACTACATTATTTTTCTCTCGTCAGATCTACAATTTTCAAAATAAAAATGTTCACAAAACCCGTAAATATTAGATTTCGTGTCAGCATCCACGAGTATTTTTTTTAATTTTCATAACACAAGTGTTATCCACCATCATAAATTTTCTCTTGATAAAAGGAACAAAAGTGGCAATAAATTTACTATTTTTGTATTGCGTTCATGTTTTTCTGCAGAGATATTAAGCGAGTTTTCATAACGAGGGCACCCAAAACAAAGTTATCGCCTTTTTGGTATACTTTTGCGCGTTACTTATTTTTTGAAACCTTTGGCAAAACAGTATCATTGAATATATCTTTTTGGGAAAGAATTCGTTTAACAGGACCAGGTATATAAACAGAATCATTGGACACGTCATTCTACATTTGTTTGCTCTTTGGTATTTGTATACTATTTTCGAAAGATAACGTTTCATAAGAGGAATGTTTCTTTATAGAATCAGAAGTTTTAAATAGATTGTTATTAAATGCGTAATAATGTGATACATTTGATCACGAATGTTGATGCTTCCGAGTGAGCAGGATTCTTCTCTTCTCACAGTTAGAATTGTTAAGTTCAATAGAAGAGTCAGTGTTTGAGGTATGCGAATAATTAGATGGTAATACCTAACCTTGACCTTTCGAAGAATCGAATAAATGATGTCTTAGATTTTTACTCTTTGGTCGTATTTTTTCTGAAGTATTGTTCGTCTCTGAGGAACAATCCAAGACTCCAGAAAAAGATTGTAAGTTTTCAACGAAACGTAAGACGGACGATTAACGTGACACTTCTAAGTGAGAACACGATTGAACAGCATTGTTTTCGTAATTAGAATAATTAAGTTCGACACATTCTATATTAAGAAAATGGGAATTAGAAACTGGTACATAATCGCCAATTTGTACGTTAGTATTTATGCGTGAATTGTCATACTAGACACACTCACTGATAAGTCAGTCGGAGAATGGAATTCATATAGAAATTGACGCTGGCCGGTTTGCTTCCAAAATACTAAAATTTAAATTGTTATTATTTTCAGAAAAAGTAGCAATTTCTGAAATATCCAGTGTAGATTTGCTTAAAACTTTGTTAGAACTGTCTAGAACAACAGTTCTCTCGAATATCTGGTAGACAGCTTCACTACGGTTTTGTCGTCAAGTTAATATTTATCCCAAATAATCGTTAAACAATACCTATTCTTCCTGTTGTTTTTCTTATTGAGTACCGGGCATAGGAGGCCATAATCTTGAAGTTTCCAGGTTGCACCGAGTAGCATACGACTGCAATGATTTAACTATTGACTTAGTGTGAAAATTGATTTATTTTTCTAATTGCTTTTGATTTATCAACCATTTTTACCTGCCTAAAAAATATAGATGAATATTAGCAATGTATCTTTGGAGTGCATTTAGTATAATCCACAGGAATGAAAAGGAGACTTTTATTTTGTCTTTATATTATCTGTAAAACTAGTGTTTGGATCTAATGTTTCTTCCACTTTTTTAATACAATTTTCAACAATTGTAGGACAATGATTAGTTAAAGTACAACTAATGGTTATAATTTGATCAACAGTGGAAACATGTTCGTTATCATTTAGTAAATTCATAATCATTTCGTTGCTGAGTATATTATATTTACGTTGCACATAACCAATTACTCGTTCAACATGTATTCGCAAACAATTTGTGTTTTTTTAATGTCTCTTGGTTCCAGTTTGTTTTTACGTTTTAAAAAGGTAGGAGTTTTAGCAGTAGCACAATCAATTTCAGTGCTGTCTCCAATCGTAAACCCTCTGCCTGCCAATACAACATCACCAGGAAGGAACTTCTCCAGAAATCCTGACGCCATCGTTACAAAATTGTCACTACATCTTCCACAAAAAGCTTCGAATATGGATCATATTATACCATGGCGTGTAATACTCATTCAGAAAAGCAAACATTAGATAGTATACCTACTGTATTCACCTTTTCCATAAAGTACATTTCTGCTCGTGCATCTTATCAAACTGGTCTATATGCATGAGTGTAAACAGTTATCACATCCTTATATCATCCTGAGAGGTCCAGGCGGAACTTCCCTAGTTCGCCATCAAGTTGTTCTTTCCTCAGCTTGTATATCCAGCTTAGGCGGTGTTCTACTCCTTCTGTGGCAGCGTTATCGTCAGTCGGTTCTATGTCCGGATCCTCGTAGTCTTCCTTAGTTGCCATCCTGTATCCTCTTCTCGTATCCTTCTACCACAATGTGTTGGTAAACGGTAACAGCAGATGATGACAGTGAACGGTCTGAGCGGTTTCTTGTAGAGGTCTGTTCTCTACGGTCTTCTAAGACGAAGTGCCTGCTTGATACTTGAACGGCTGGCTATATTGGTTCAAGACTGGGTGGGGTCGGTTTCTGCGCAGAATGAACAGTCTGAGCGGTATCCCAGAGTGGTCTGTTCACTACGGTTTCCAAACACGAAGTGCCTATAAACGGTAGCAGCAGGTGACAGAAGACAGTGAACAGTCTGAGCAGTATCTCAGAGTGATCTATTCACTACGGTGTCTTAGGACGGTGTGGCTGAACGATCTGAGCGGTTTTTCAGAGTAGTTCGTTCTCTACGGTCTCCCAAGACGAAGTGTCTCTAAACAGTAGCAGCAGGTGATAGGACAGTGAACAGTCTGAGCAGTATCTCAGAGTGGTCTGTTCACTACGGTGTCTCAGGACGGTGTGGCTGAACGATCTGAGCGGTTTCTCAGAGTAGTTCGTTCTCTACGGTCTCCCAAGACGAAGTGCCCCTGCTAACTCCTGAACGGCTGGATATATCGAGTCGAGAGTAGCTCCGTTGGCTTCTGCGCACTCGATTTACTATTTCAGGAGGGGTCACAAGCTATATCTCCTCTGTCACCGGAGTTTCTAGAACTCCGGGCAGAATCTGGTGAGGGTCGCTTTAGAAGGTGTCCGGCGGTCCGGACAACTGATTCCTATCAGTTTTGTTGAATTTCACCTTCCCCCTTTTCCAGGGTACACTTTTTTCCGGAACGGACGGTCGGATCGCGATGAAACCAACGGCAATCGATTCAGCATCCTTGAGTTACTATTAAATGAGGGGTCACTTGCCTGGTATCTCCAGACACAATCCGGGCGGTCGATGAAATGCAGTGCAGATGGTGTATCGGGGTGCTGTTTATCACCTAGTATGGGTCCTACTCAATTCAGACCCGTATCTTGGCTGTAGCACCATTTTCTGCGGAACGGTTAGTCGGATCCGGTTGCAAACGTCACCAATCGATTCCTTGGGTCCGATTACCCTAGAAACGATACCCCACACGATATTTTGTGTGTTCGGGTACCTTCGGCGGACTTCGGAAGTGTTCGGTCGAAGTTCGTGTTTTTGCTAAAACTGCAGCCTCCTCGTGTGGCAACTTCACCCAAACTGCCTCTGGTTCGGCAAAATTTCCAAAGGGGTTATTAAATGCTTAATAACGCCTTCGGGTGCGGTCGGAGCGGTTTGGCAGTAGTTGGAATCGGTTCCTCGTGCTCGGTTTAGTCAAAACTGACACCTCACACGCCTATAAGTGTTTGTTCGGAAGATTCGGTTGCTTTCGGTGACTGCCGAATGTGAAGTCTAAACTACTTTCCCTAATAACGGTCCCTGCTCGGGCGCCAAAGTATGTGACGTTTTGTTCACCCGTCACACTCAGACACTCGAGCTTTGTGCTGTCGGTGAACGGTAAGCTCGGGCGCCACCTTTACAGTTTTTTACGTGGTGTAAAGGCCCCACACTAGCCTCCTAACGCAGCCTGTTGCAGTAGGGCTGGGATAGCTACAGTGAAGAAACGGTATGTCCAGAGGGTCTAGGGATAGTAGACTTCACACACACACACACAGTAAAAAGCATGGTTTAGTTTAGAATAAAAAAATGTTTATTGTCCCTTTAAACCTACTATTTACAATACTATTATTTATACCTTCAACTATACAGAGAACCAAGAGGTTGAAGCTGGAAGCTAGGCTACGGTGATATGATTCTAGCTACTGTGACACAGACGGTTAAACGGTTATTAACAGTAATGGGGCAATGAGCGAGAGGGGGCAGAAGTGCAGGGGTAATAATACTGTCGGTACGGTACGGTTACCAGGCGGGAGGAAGCAATATTCAACAGTTCATGCAATACAATTAATTTATACAAGAATACGTTATTCGTAACCTGGCTAGTGTTCAGTGCCCCAACACTCAACGTACTAATATAATAAAATTCACTGGTCGGTACTACGGACTGTGTTTCGGGTGTCCAGAGGGCCGACGTGACTGACTGGTCGAATAACTAGGCCAGAGGGGAAATCACGGGACCCACCTTCTACCAAAAATCCCCCAGTAATAACAAGTGCTAATATAACAACCCCAAGAAAATAAAATTGCAAAATACGCAGGTCGGCAGTACGGACAGTATTTTGGGTGTCCATGGGCCAACGTGACTGACTGGTCGAATAACTAGGCCAGAGGGGAAATCACGGGACCCACCTTTTACCCAAAAACTCCCAGTAATAACGACTGGTACACAGGGAATGCTTCCCTTCACAAAATACCCCTCTAGACGTCTCCAGCTACCTCCCGAGTCCTATGACTCGGTGACAACGGTCCACTTTAGTTGTGGCCGGCAAATATTTGCCACATTCAACGTCCCCTCAACTAACTGAATAACTAAGAAAGTTTAGGAACGTTGCAGAGCGGCGGACGCCTTTTATCTGAAAAATAAAACAAAATACAATTTATAATTACGGCACTTCGCACCAGCCAAGTTGCTTACCAAAATCCCAGCTACTTACTTCCTCACAGTCGGGTTAGTTGACAAACGGTTTCCTGCCTACTTCTAGCTATGTCTATCCAGTAGACACAACTGAGCGAAGTGACTCCAGACGTGAACTGTGTTGCTCCCGCATGGGATGCCTCGGTCTCCGCCTGCAATAGGCGCTTGCCGTAGGTTGGAAATATAATAAACTAGACTTGCTCTTATTGAGCTGAACTGTTTTAAGGAATGAAAATGTTTTTAAAATGTGATAATATGTATTTGTTTTATATCCTGTGGTTTGAAACATACTCAGGGATGATTGTGTTAGTAATGATTAGTGTGCATACATTTGTTTTGTTTTGGTGGCATCTTTTGACAGTGTGTATCGTGGTAAAGTATGGCTCTTTTAACGGATTTATTTTGTTTTTTGATGTTGTAATATATTGTTTTGTGTGTTGTATATTTTTTTTGTGATTTTATTTTAGTGTTTTGAGTATTTTTTTTTGTTGTTTTTGTGTTTTATAATTTTTTTGTGTATTTTGAATTTTTTCTGAAAACAAGTTAGTACTAGGTGGGGTTTGGAAACAGGAGATAATTAAGGGATGGGTGTTTGGGGGCATGGAGAAATTTGGGAATTAGTAGCTCTATTAGCGTGGGGTTTGATGACTGTTGAAGAGTGGAGATAAAATTTGAGATTAATTTGTGTTGAATGAATTTGTCTATTGATGGAGTGCCGGTGATGTTTTGTGTTGTTTGGGCGGATGTGCCATAGGGGAGGTTAGTTATCATTTTAAGGGTCGTATTTTGGAGTGTTTGCAGTTTGTTTTTCTGGGTTTTAGAGAGGAGGGGATACCAGGAGGGTGCGGCGTAAGTTAATACAGGGCGAAGATAGGTTTTGTATATTATAGTAGCAGTATCTATAGGTGCATTTTTGAGGGTAGAATAGAGCATTTTACGTCGATATTTAAAGTTCCTGCAGACTTGGTCTACGTGTTTAGTAAAATTGACTTTGCGGTCAATGACTAGTCCCAAGTAGGTCACAGTCATTGACCAATCTGTGTCTGTTTGGTATATTTTTATTTTATTATTTGGCTTGGTATATTTGCGCGTGAAGAGAGCAGTTTGTGTCTTAGCGACATTGGTGCGCAAGCCCCAACTGTCGTAAAATTCAACCGTTTCGTTAACCTGAGATTGTAGAAGCTCAGTTATTAGGATTGGGTTTTTTGACGTTGTTAGAAGTGCTGTGTCATCGGCAAAGAGGCAGAGGGTGTTTCTATGGTCGTTGGGGATGGGAATGTCATGGGTGTAAATATTGAATAGGACAGGACCTAGGGAAGAACCCTGAGGAACGCCAGAAAAGATTGGAGTAATAGGAGAGCACGCCTGATTGACTACTGCTCGGAATGTTCTGTCGGAGAGATAAGACTGTATTGTTTTAACAATACGTACGGAGATGCCCGAGATAAGGAGCTTATATAGTAGTCCAGGGTGCCAGACTTTGTCAAATGCTTTTTCGAGGTCTAGGGCGACAAACCCCGTGAGTAGACCTCGATTTATGTTTGAAGTTATAATTTCGCCGACGCGGAATAGTTGCTGTGTGGTGGAGTGGCTTCTTCTGAAGCCGTACTGGTACGGGCTTTCAGAGTCTGCCAACTCGAGTTGGTGTTGTAATTTGCTAAGCAAAAGAGAGTCAAAAATTTTAGCTAAAGAGGATAAAATACTGATGGGTCTGTAGTTTTCTACAAGCAAGGGTGATTTGTTAGGTTTTGGAATGTTTATTATTTTGGCTGTACGCCATGCCTTAGGATAGTAGGTTAGTCTTAGGCATGTGTTGAATATTTTAGTGAGGTGAAAATATATTTGCGGTGGAAGGTGTTTCAATACAAAGTTGGGTATTTTATCAAGACCAGGTGATTTGTTAGAGTGCGTTTTTAAAATTGCAGCTCTAACTTGCGAGGGTGTGAAATACTGCGGATCATTCTCTGGTAGTAATGTGAGATTATTGTACATTTGCAGGATCGGGTTGATTCTGTCAAGTGTACTGTTAGGGATTTTGTTAGGTTGAAACACCGTGGATAAATACTTAGCAAATGACTCAGCTTTTTCCGCGTCGGTTTGGGCTATGCCTTGGGGGGTTTGTAGGGGTGGCATAGTGGAGGGTTTTTTTGTGAATAGACGAGGGACATAATGGGGATCTGTAGGATGGGAAGCAATTAGGTTGACAATATCGTTTTGTCTGAATTGTTTAATATCAGAGTCTATTTCTTTTTTTAGACGGTTAATTCTTGTCTTTAAAGTGGGACAATGTGTATGATTGTATTGTTTTCTAAGTTTATTCTTATGTTTGATTTTGTCAACTAATTGCCGGGGTAGTTGAAAACGGAAGGAGTTGGAGGGAGATCTTTTCTGGCTGTAGGATAGTGCATTGGTAATGTTTGATGTAATGGTTTGTATTAGTTCGTCGATGTCTGTAGTGGAGTCAATGTTAGAAATTTTTGGGGTATGTTTGGTAATATGTTGGGCAAAGATTTGCCAATCGTAGTCGGTCTCTCGGGGTTTTTTGTCCACTAGAGACAGTTTATGGTTAAGGGTAAAACTTGTAAAAACAGGGTAATGATCACTATCTAGTGCTGATATGACTTTATTATCATAAGCAAAATCGATGTTATTAGAAATACAAATATCTATGATACTTGACGCGGGGTATGGCCTAGTAGGCTCGAGTGGCGCGATTATTTTTAGATTAGGAGAATTCAACATATAATTGTATAAATATATACCCGAGGGGTTTGAATTGTTGGAATGAATGTTCCATAAACTGTGTTTGGCATTGAGGTCCCCTAGTATAATAAATCTTTTATTAATGGCTTCAATCTTGTCAAAATCTGTTGTGTCTAAATGGTGGGCTATAGGAGTTCTATATGCTGAAACTATAAGTGTTTGTTTATTATCTAATTTAAGCGTGATTGCACAAGTCTCTAATGAGTTTAATTGCGGAATGAATGTTGAATGATGTTCAATTTCGCGTTTGACTAGTATCGCCGTTCCGCCTCCGGTTCGATCTAGTCTATCGCTTCTATGTGTGTGTCCACGAATCTGGCCCCCTGAATGGAGACCAAACCCTGCCTCTACGGGGACGCCGTGAAGCGACGCCGCCGTGAGAGGTGGAGCACAGCCGTGTGTGCTGGCATTGTATAGATAGCGGCCGGGGTTACCCAACTCATGCGCGGAGTGTTCCCACGTTGCTGGAAGCGGCGACTGAGAATGTGCCATTTCCTTAATTTAGATCTGAAAAATACTCAAAGCAAAAACACCTGGGTGTCGTCCGTAGACGAGATAATATCTGCAAGCAAGTTTTGTTGCGAGCAGCGACACAACTGCGAACCAAAAGCAGTGTATCGATAAATAAAGTAATTAAAATATTTCCCCCTGGGTGTCGTCCGTAGACGAGATAATATCTGCAAGCAAAGTTTGTTTGCGAGCAGCGACACAACTGCGAGCCAAAAGCAGTGTGTCGATAAATAAAATAAATTAATATTTCAAGTCTAAGTCCTAGATAAACAGAGTGGCTAGGTCGGACGTTGCCGACGTGCAGCTAGGCACTCTGTGGTCAGCCCTAACTGAAAATTTGAATAAAATACCTTGTCTGAATTTAGGAAGCGTCTGTCATTCGCGTCTTGACAAGAGCAGGGGCCTAATTCCTTCTCAACACTCCGGTACGCTCGTTGAGTCGAAATGCGTCCCTTAGCTTGCCGAATTCCCGACGAGGCGAGTGGCTCAAGAGACCAATGTAGACGAGGACGTCGCCTACGTTGAAGTCGCCTGAGTCGGCCTTTCTCGAACAGTGCTGAATTACACAGCGGAAATCAGGAACAGAAATGTTTCGTGGAGATCAGGATGGACAGTGGCGTATGAACTGACTTGCCACTGGATGATTGGAGCATGCGGTGATATGATGTTGGATGCGGAGTACAGTTGATTCAGGAGCGGCTGATGTCTTGGAATCGGTGCCACGAGCAGGTAGAGGTATCTTTTTACTCTGCCGTGGTGAGGGGAACAGATCGAAGCGAAGCGAAGCGGAGCACTTTCGTTGACACTTACCTAGTCCCTGTACGGCGACGAACTCTCTCACACTGTCTATAAAGTCTTGCGCGGTTGACCAGTCTATACGAGAGTTCGTATTTCGTAGTAACTATCGGAGTGTCAACTTGAAGTGAAGAATCCCTCGAAGACGTTGCTGTTCCTTATCTTCGTGATGGCGGCAACCTTGAGAAAGGCTAAGCCGAATACCTTGGTTTTTCGAGTGTCAGTTTAACGAAATCTTTCAGAATAGATTTTGGTGTGTCTAGTTGTCACACCAAAATCTCGAGAGTTTTGGGTCGTGAAAAATATTAATAATATTTTACCACGAAACTGGGTAAACTGGGCCGGTGTAGTGTATTGACGATACACCGCCGGAACTGGGGTTAAATGATAAATTAGTTAAATGAAGTGCAGCCTGACAGAATGACAAAGTGGAAATTAAATAACAAAGTGAAAAGTTGAGAATCTGGTACGTGAGTGATGCCGCGGCGGCTGCTGGCGATCGACTGACTATCAAGTGCAAAACGTGTTATATTTATATGTTCGAGTCGCGCCAATGGAGAGCGCGCAAAGTTGCAAGCGCTAAGGGGTGGAGCCTAAGCGGGCTGCGCCGATTCACATAAATATGAATCGCAGATCTGTGCCTCTCCATTTGGCTGTCGACGTTCGACCTGTGCACATCTACAATGTTTGCTCGGAGGGAGCTTATATCTCCTGGTGCACACCGGAGAGGATACTTATGACTTAAAATGAATGTTTATGATAATATGCACTTGTAAAAGTAATGAATTCTTAAAGTTAAATAAAATTACTATGCTAAATTTGGCTGAGAGCCTGATATGAAATATTAGTGGTAAGGCTAGCCACATTTAGATATAATTTAATACTAGATTCAAAGGGGAGAATGTTTCTTAGGTCCTAAGTAAAATTAAGAAATTTTTATGGTTTCCTAGCTTGGGCTTAGGGCCCGATGACATGTGGTGTAGCCAGGGATTGTAAATGACTTGTTTGCTTTTAAGTTAGTTTCGCATAGACAGCAGATGTGTATGTTAAATTTGTTTAATAATTGCTGGATTTCCGTTTTTTGGCGGATAACTCCGTTTGCATTAAATTGTAGCAGATTGATATGGTTTGCTTTGTGCTTGTTTAAATTAGCCATTGAAGAAAGATGTGATAAACTCTAGGATAATAAAGATCTTTTCTAGAGGGTCTGGCGTGGCTTTTAGTGTGGCAATAAGTGCTTTTAGTTCATTCCAGATCTTTTTAATGTTGAAATTTTTTATGAAATTGAATATTTCGCGGAGGGGGTTGTCCTCTGTCTGGTCTGTGTTGGTTGGTTGTTGGGGTGGCTGAGAATTGGGAGCATTGTTTACGTCGTTGGCACGAAATTGTTGCCATGCGCGTATATTCTGGGTGGTTATGGCGTCCGCAGTCTCTTGCGAGAGAGGGTAATTGATGTTAGTATTGGTGGTTGTTTGTTGTCTGTTGGGTACTGTTGTATTGAGTGGTTGTCTGTTTGGGTTGGATCTTTGCGCCGGGGTTGGAAGTTGGGTGTTTGGGTCTTTTGGTTTAGGGGTGTATCTTATTTTGGCTTGGACGTAAGCCGGGCAGCCTTTGTAGTTAGCGGGGTGGTTACCACCGCAGTTGGCACATTTGCACTCTTGTGCTATACAGGATTGGCCATGATGGGAGGTGCCGCATCTGAGGCACCTGGGGTTACGGTTGCATGCGTCGGAGGAGTGGCCGAAATGCTGGCACCTGTGGCATTGGGGAATGTTAAAACGATTATAAATAGACATTTTGACTCTGTAGTGACACAGATTAGTCAATTTCTGATATTTTTCTAATGCCTGCTTAGGAATAGTCAGTAGTAGTAATGTGGATGGAACATTTTTGCCGTCTTTTGGAAGCATGATCCGGGCGACTCTAATGAACGGTAACCCGTTCATGTTGAGATCGTCCTGGATCTCCTCCGTAGAGACGTCGAGGGGTATGTATTTTAGTACAATTTTAACTGGTTTAAATGAATCTATATCGTGTGTAAAATACTCTATTTGGTTTGCGGTAAGTAGATTTTTGATTTGAAAGTGGTGAGCAGGTTGTTTGGGGTAGCATATCAGTGAATTGTTATTAAATCTATAGCCGGGTATTGGGGTGATAAGGGAGTTAATAGTTGCAACAGTGTTTTTGACGTTATTTGTATAGATATGGATTGGTGGGGGTGCGCGTTGAGAGGGGGTTGGCACAGTGTTAGGTGAGTTTGGTCGCGAGGCAGAATTTGTATTACTGGTTTGGGGTGGGGCTACTTGGGATTCCCTAGTAGCAGTGTGGGGGTTGGAGGAAGTGGGGGTGGGTGGTATGGTTTCTATGTTATCAAGGTTTTGAGGTTGGGCCGGTCTTTGTGTGACCTTTTTCCTTTTATTGGGATTGGCTTTTGATGCGGATTTGGGGGGGTTAAGAATTTTACTCGATGCTTGGCTGGAAGATTGTTTATCAGATTGTTGTGGGGTTGGGTTAGTTATACCGTGTATTTGGGCGAGGGCTACTTCAGGAGTGGTGTTATAGTTAATAATGCTTGGTGTAGATGGAGCATTTGAAGCTTGTGAGAAAAGATATAAATCGCTATTTTCGCTAATTAAGTCATTAATAAGGGTGTCAACTTCCTTGGGGATTGATATCTTTCTTTTGGGTTGTTTGGCAGGGGTGATAGAAGGGGTTATTTCCATAGGTGAGCTGTGATGGGCGTCACTATCGCTACCGGAATTATCCGGATTTCTTGGAAGTTCATAGTTAGGGATGATATTTGAGCAAATGGGGGTAGATGAGCATAGAGGAATAGAATAATTAACTGTTGAGTTAGTGAGTGTGGTGGTGGTATAAGTGGTGGTAATGGTAGTGGCAGTGAGTGTAAGATTAAGGTATGATGGGTAAATCGGTGGGCTAGTAGTGTATACCATGGTATTAGAGGGTGAATCAGATGGGGCTGATACGTTGAATGAGTTTAATGAGTGAATTGAAGTGTTTGGCGAGTTATTAGAGCTATTGTTATTGTGGTTAATAGTGTTAGTAGTTGGGTGAGACAGTGGTAAAAATAGGTTAGTACAGGGGTTAGTTAGAGTATTATCATCCCTGAGTGTGTTTGAAATATGTACCTGTTGTGTATTACGTGTGTCTGGTTCGCTATCGGATTCGCTGGTGTGTGTTTCGGTGTTGTGTGGTGAATGTGTGTCGTGTTCGTTTTCATGCTGGTTCTTGGTTGAAATTGTAGCTAAGTGTTTAAGCCGTTCCCGTTTCCGTCGGCCCATATTGAGTTGGTAGGTTGGAGTGTCCACGAATCTGGCCCCCTGAATGGAGACCAAACCCTGCCTCTACGGGGACGCCGTGAAGCGACGCCGCCGTGAGAGGTGGAGCACAGCCGTGTGTGCTGGCATTGTATAGATAGCGGCCGGGGTTACCCAACTCATGCGCGGAGTGTTCCCACGTTGCTGGAAGCGGCGACTGAGAATGTGCCATTTCCTTAATTTAGATCTGAAAAATACTTAAAGCAAAACCACCTGGGTGTCGTCCGTAGACGAGATAATATCTGCAAGCAAGTTTGTTGCGAGCAGCGACACAACTGCGAGCCAAAAGCAGTGTATCGATAAATAAAATAATTAAATATTTCCCCCTGGGTGTCGTCCGTAGACGAGACAATATCTGCAAGCAAAGTTTGTTGCGAGCAGCGACACAACTGCGAGCCAAAAGCAGTGTGTCGATAAATAAAATAATTAATATTTCAAGTCTAAGTCCTAGATAAACAGAGTGGCTAGGTCGGACGTTGCCGACGTGCAGCTAGGCACTCTGTGGTCAGCCCTAACTGAAAATTTGAATAAAATACCTTGTCTGAATTTAGGAAGCGTCTGTCATTCGCGTCTTGACAAGAGCAGGGGCCTAATTCCTTCTCAACACTCCGGTACGCTCGTTGAGTCGAAATGCGTCCCTTAGCTTGCCGAATTCCCGACGAGGCGAGTGGCTCAAGAGACCAATGTAGACGAGGACGTCGCCTACGTTGAAGTCGCCTGAGTCGGCCTTTCTCGAACAGTGCTGAATTACACAGCGGAAATCAGGAACAGAAATGTTTCGTGGAGATCAGGATGGACAGTGGCGTATGAACTGACTTGCCACGGGATGATTGGAGCATGCGGTGATATGATGTTGGATGCGGAGTACAGTTGATTCAGGAGCGGCTGATGTCTTGGAGTCGGTGCCACGAGCAGGTAGAGGTATCTTTTTACTCTGCCGTGGTGAGGGGAACAGATCGAAGCGAAGCGAAGCGGAGCACTTTCGTTGACACTTACCTAGTCCCTGTACGGCGACGAACTCTCTCACTCTGTCTATAAAGTCTTGCGCGGTTGACCAGTCTATACGAGAGTTCGTATTTCGTAGTAACTATCGGAGTGTCAACTTGAAGTGAAGAATCCCTCGAAGACGTTGCTGTTCCTTATCTTCGTGATGGCGGCAACCTTGACCAAGGCTATGCCGAAAAAGTATCAAGTATGTAACGATTTTCTTTTGTGATGGATTTTGGTGTGTCTAGTTGTCACACCAAAATCTCGAGAGTTTTGGGTCGTGTAAAATATTTAAAATATTTTGCCACGAAACTGGGTAAACTGGGCCGTTGCGGTGTATTGACGATACACCGCCGGAACTGGGATTAAATGATAAATATTAAAAGTGAATTTCAGCCTGACAGAATTACAAAATGGAAATTAAATAACAAAGTGAAAAGTTGAGAATCTGGTACGTGAGTGATGCCGCGGCGGCTGCTGGCGATCGACTGACTATCAAGTGCAAAACGCGTTTATTTTATAAGTTTGAGTCGCGCCAATGGAGAGCGCGCAAAGTTGCAAGCGCTAAGGGGTGGAGCCTAAGCGGGCTGCGCCGATTCATATAAATATGAATCGCAGATCTGTGCCTCTCCATTTGGCTGTCGACGTTCGACCTGTGCACATCTATAATGTTTGCTCGGAGGGAGCTTATATCTCCTGGTGCACACCGGAGAGGATACTTATGACTTAAAATGAATGTTTATGATAATATGCACTTGTACTACTAATAAAATCTTAAGTTAAATAAAATTACTATACTAAATTTGGCTGAGAGCCTGATATGAAATGTTAGTGGTAAAGCTAGCCACATTTAGATATAATTTAATATTAGATTCACGGGGAGAATGTTTCTTAGGTCCTAAGTAAAATTAAGAAATTTTTTATGGTTTCCTAGCTTGGGCTTAGGGCCCGATGACACGCCCCTCTCGAGATCTGTTGTGTGTGTAAGTGTGCAATAATTGTTTAAGTTCTCTTTATTCAAATAATTTTTTTCAAAAAACGTTATAAGGTAGAATGGGACAATGGATGGGTACTTAAAACTAACAACAGATAGAACAATACAAAATTTCTTAAAACTAATCCTGGGCCTCATCATCTTCTTCGCCGCTTGTGGCACCGTCGTCGCGGAACGCGTCTCGCGGTTCACGAGCCGGCGGTAGCGGTCTAAGATCGTCTATATGAATGAGGGCCACACGATCGCCCTTTTGTATGCTGTACACCCCATCCCCGCGCACTGCGACAACTAAGTGAGGTCCTGACCAGGTTCTACCGAACTCGCGTCTTTCCTCGTCGTGTGTTCGCGTTAGCACTCTTTGTCCGACGGTCAGTTGGACTGGGGCTGTACGTGGTTGCGGAAAAAGGTCTCTTTGGATTATTATTTGTCGTCGTTGAGCTTGTTCGATGCGGCGCTCGCGGGTTACTCCGCGATTATCGACGGGCTCTCGTTCGGCCGGGTGTTGCCAAGAGCCGGGCATTGTTAAGTCGGCGCCAAGTAATGCCTCTGACGGAGACATTCCCATGGCGGCGTTTCTCCTGCGCCTGAGGGCGAAGAGAATTTCGTGCAGACGAGAGTCCCACGATGTGTGTGGAGCGCGCATGAGTTGGGCTCGCAGTGCTTTCTTCAATTCCTGGTTTCGCCTCTCCACCGGATTAGCTCTCTGGTGGTATATTGGACTAGTATAATGGGCGATATGATATTTTTGAATAAAACGGTCCCAAGCGTCGCTGTAAAATTGTGAGACGTTGTCCGAGATGATGCTCTCCGGATAACCCCAGCGCGAGAAAGCCTGTTCTAAACAATAGATCATATCCGCGGCCGTCGCCGTTTCGGTCGGGATAGCCTCCACCCACTTACTAAATAGGTCTGAAATGACTATGATGTATCTGTTATGTTTAAGCGTTTCTGGGTAAGGACCCATTTGGTCAATGCTGACAGCTTGCCAAGGGCGTGTAGGCGGGCGAGGACGCAAGGGAGCGGCCGGTTGCCGCGCGCTAGCCTTAGTCGAAGCGCAGATTAAACAATAACGTACGTGTATTTTGATTTGTCTCCACATGCCTGACCAGAAGTATCGTTGCCCCACCTGTCGATATGTTTCATCTCTGCCTGGATGTTCAGCGAGGACAGAGTCGTGATAAGCACTTATAACCCGCTGCTGTAAACCTTTGGGTACCAGTAATAACTTTTTGTCAGTTTCGATATTATAAAGAAGGCCGTCTTCTACGATGAACTTTTGTATGAAATCCCAATTACCCCGTTCCCCGGCGACATATTGATGCCAGTGGACGACTAGCTCTTGGCAACGCAGATCGGCGAGTTGGGCTTGCTGGATGGCCTCGAAGAGAGTCTGATCGCCCGCATTGATTACGCGGAGCTCTCCGGCCGCGTCTCGCTCGACTGGTGGCAAGAGGCGTTCTTCGTCCACGACGTCGGTGATGTCTCGCTCAGGCTGTGCTGGGAAGCGAGAAAGCATGTCTGGCAATTGGTTTTCGCGGCCAGGACAGTGCACTACATCGAAGGTAAATTCTTGCAATAACAGTGCCCAGCGTGTAAGTTTTGCCCTATCATCTTTATATTTATCTAACCACACTAGAGCTTTACTATCAGTAATAAGAGTGAAACGTTTATCGTCGAGGTGTTGGCGATACCTCTTACACGCATAAATAACGGCAAGTACCTCCTGCTCATTTATATGATATCGTCGTTCGGTGGCATTGAATTTCGCGCTGCTACATGAAATTATCTTTCGGTTGCCCTCTTCGTCCAACTGAAACAGAACACAGCCCATGCCCAGAGAACTTGCGTCCGTCTGTAGGTAAAACCGTTCACTCTGGACTGGTCTGTGCAATTTCAGAGGACGAGAGAGAGCTTCCTTTAATTTAGTAAAAGCCTCGTCGGCCTCTCGAGTCCAAACGAATCTATTTTTCCCTGTGAGGTCGGTCAGCGGGGCGGCGAGGATCGCGAAATCCTCGATGTATTCGCGGAGCCACCCTGCTGTGCCGAGGAAACCCCGCAGTTCTTTCATTGTCCTCGGAGTGGGATAATTTTGTGTTTGCAGTACGTGATGTTCTGTTGGTTCGTTATGCCGGGCCGTGATCCGGTGGCCAAGATAATCTAATGCATCCGCCCCAAAGATACATTTATCCAGCGCACACCTCAAGTCGTGTAGCCTGAGGCGTTCTAGTACCATCTGCAGATGGACTAGATGTTCTTCGTGGGTGTCGCTATAAATTATAATGTCATCCAGATAGACCTTGACGAAGTTGTCTAAGAAACCGGAGAGTACTTCTGCCATCATTTTCGTGAAAGTGCCAGGCGCGCCTTGTAAACCGAAAGGCATGACGGTAAATTCATATGTGGCCCCTTCAGGAGTACTAAATGCTGTCAGCGGGATACTTTCAGCCGCCAAGGGTATTTGCCAATAGCCGCTTCGCAGGTCTAAACTCGAGAAGACTTGAGCGTCGCCGAGCTCTTTTATGGTCTCCCGCACTGGCGGTAGCTGCGCTACTTCGTCTTCTGTGATGGAGTTTAGTTGCCTGTAGTCCACACAAAAACGTGGCTTCCCGTTTTTCTTAGTCACAATAACAACCGGTGAACTGTATTGTGAGTGGCTGCGGCGAATAACACCCGCTGCTAGCATTTTAGTTACTTCCTCTTGTATGATCTGTCTCTTTGTCTGAGAAAATTGCGTCCGTCGAATTTTGAAGGGTTTGTCAGTTTTTAGTTTAATTTTGTGGGTGCAGACCCGAGTAGTGGGTTGACGAAGCCCCTCTGCAAAAACGTCTGAGAATTTATTTAGAGCGGTCTGATAGATTTCACGTTCTTGTTGTGGGACCTGGGTGTCTGTCAAGACAACCGGTGTCTTGGCTACCTCGGCAGGCCGTCGCTGGGCGTGCCAGAACACGCTGTGTCTGGTGGTAGTTCCGAAATAGAGGCACCGGTTAATAAAATCGAGGACGGCACCTTCCTGTGCCATCCAGTCCCTGCCCAAGATAATGTCGTCTGTCATGTTGTCTAAAATGTGCAGAGAGACGTTCGTCTCTACCCCCATAATGTTTAAGTTGCAAACGACTTTGCCTGTTGCCTCGACGGCGCATGCCGCGTCCGCGAGTTTGACGGTGAGGCTCGCTGCCTGCACCGGCAGGTCGTCTACAATGCGTGAATGAATAAAAGAGTGACTAGCCCCGCTGTCGAGGAGAGCTAGTGCGTGTTTGCCGTTGAGAAGCACGCTGAGAAGCGAAGGTTCGGTGTTTCCCAATGAGGCATGTTGCAGGCTGCTAATCTGCGCATTTGGAGCAGCGAGGGGTGCTGGTGGAGCACGTGGAGACTGGGGCGAGGAGCGGAGTGTGACTCGCCCCTCTTTTAGTTTTCCGACGATGGGCCGGCAATTTGGTTGTCTATAACTAAATTATTATTAGCTGAGGCGGTCGCTACTTGAGCGGGGCGGCCTGAGCTTTGTCGTTGGTTTTGCGATGCATTATTTCCCCTGTTAGGGCAATCCCTGTTAAAATGCCAGTGATCGCCACAGTGCCTGCAAGGCGACGGTGGCTTGTTGGGTTGTGAAGCAGAGGCCTGTTGTTGTTGGCCTGCCGCGGCGCGGTTCGCTGCCTGCGGCTGAGGTTCCCTGCGTTGGGATGTTTGCCCGCCCCTCTCTTGATTTACAGTCATATTCTGACGCGGTTGTGATGGCCTGTCCGACACATCGCGTTCGATTTCCTCCGCAAACTGTACGAAGGAGTCTATGTCAGTATATGCCCGAGTCCTCAAGAAAGACCTAATCTGAGGTAGAGCGAGTTCTATTATTTGGCGAAACTTTACTGCCGGATCGTCCGTCAGTCCCAACCTTTTACCTAACTGGTGTTTATATAAAATAAATGATGCAATCCCCTCGTTAGCTCTCTGTTTGTCCCCATACCAGCGTGATTTTAAGTTGCATAAGAGTGCAGGATCGTTAAATTTGTTTACAAGTCGCTGGCTGAATGTATTGAAGTCAGAACGTTCGTATCTGTAAATATCGTGCCATGTTTTGGCTTTGCCCCCCAGGTAGCTCGCCGCTACATACCCCTGGTCAGCTTCTGGTATACGATTTCTGTAGAAATACTCGCGAAGTTCTGAAATGAATTGGCAAGGATCTTCCCAGTCTTTGTCGTCGAAAGTAGGTGCAGGCTCTCGCGGCCTATCAGTATTCCCTACCCTTGAGATTAAATTTGTCAAAGCGCCTACGAGAACGGCGGTTAATGTGGGAGCTTGCGGTTGAATTATTTCAGGCGCGGGCGTTCGCCGATTGAGCATCGTCTCGGTGGTCCCTTGTTGGCTTGTATGAAAAGCCGGCGCATGAATTATTTCTATCCCCCCTGAATGTCCAAAAATCTCACAATATTCCCCTTGACAAATATTACTGCAGTGTGCTGCAGACAAGTTTCTAATTTGAGTGCTATTTTGATGGTTTGTTGGGCGCCAAGGAGTTTGGAAAGTACTCCTAATAAAATCGTTGTTTATTAAATTTTGACTGTTTACACAAGCCGGCTGGGTCGTTTGAAATTCAGTGAATACCTCTGTATTCGGGTGCCCCACGTTGGGCGCCATGTCCACGAATCTGGCCCCCTGAATGGAGACCAAACCCTGCCTCTACGGGGACGCCGTGAAGCGACGCCGCCGTGAGAGGTGGAGCACAGCCGTGTGTGCTGGCATTGTATAGATAGCGGCCGGGGTTACCCAACTCATGCGCGGAGTGTTCCCACGTTGCTGGAAGCGGCGACTGAGAATGTGCCATTTCCTTAATTTAGATCTGAAAAATACTTAAAGCAAAACCACCTGGGTGTCGTCCGTAGACGAGATAATATCTGCAAGCAAGTTTGTTGCGAGCAGCGACACAACTGCGAGCCAAAAGCAGTGTATCGATAAATAAAATAATTAAATATTTCCCCCTGGGTGTCGTCCGTAGACGAGACAATATCTGCAAGCAAAGTTTGTTGCGAGCAGCGACACAACTGCGAGCCAAAAGCAGTGTGTCGATAAATAAAATAATTAATATTTCAAGTCTAAGTCCTAGATAAACAGAGTGGCTAGGTCGGACGTTGCCGACGTGCAGCTAGGCACTCTGTGGTCAGCCCTAACTGAAAATTTGAATAAAATACCTTGTCTGAATTTAGGAAGCGTCTGTCATTCGCGTCTTGACAAGAGCAGGGGCCTAATTCCTTCTCAACACTCCGGTACGCTCGTTGAGTCGAAATGCGTCCCTTAGCTTGCCGAATTCCCGACGAGGCGAGTGGCTCAAGAGACCAATGTTGACGAGGACGTCGCCTACGTTGAAGTCGCCTGAGTCGGCCTTTCTCGAACAGTGCTGAATTACACAGCGGAAATCAGGAACAGAAATGTTTCGTGGAGATCAGGATGGACAGTGGCGTATGAACTGACTTGCCACTGGATGATTGGAGCATGCGGTGATATGATGTTGGATGCGGAGTACAGTTGATTCAGGAGCGGCTGATGTCTTGGAGTCGGTGCCACGAGCAGGTAGAGGTATCTTTTTACTCTGCCGTGGTGAGGGGAACAGATCGAAGCGAAGCGAAGCGGAGCACTTTCGTTGACACTTACCTAGTCCCTGTACGGCGACGAACTCTCTCACTCTGTCTATAAAGTCTTGCGCGGTTGACCAGTCTATACGAGAGTTCGTATTTCGTAGTAACTATCGGAGTGTCAACTTGAAGTGAAGAATCCCTCGAAGACGTTGCTGTTCCTTATCTTCGTGATGGCGGCAACCTTGACAAAGGCTATGCCGAAAAAGTATCAAGTATGTAACGATTTTCTTTTGTGATGGATTTTGGTGTGTCTAGTTGTCACACCAAAATCTCGAGAGTTTTGGGTCGTGTAAAATATTTAAAATATTTTGCCACGAAACTGGGTAAACTGGGCCGTTGCGGTGTATTGACGATACACCGCCGGAACTGGGATTAAATGATAAATATTAAAAGTGAATTTCAGCCTGACAGAATTACAAAATGGAAATTAAATAACAAAGTGAAAAGTTGAGAATCTGGTACGTGAGTGATGCCGCGGCGGCTGCTGGCGATCGACTGACTATCAAGTGCAAAACGCGTTTATTTTATAAGTTTGAGTCGCGCCAATGGAGAGCGCGCAAAGTTGCAAGCGCTAAGGGGTGGAGCCTAAGCGGGCTGCGCCGATTCATATAAATATGAATCGCAGATCTGTGCCTCTCCATTTGGCTGTCGACGTTCGACCTGTGCACATCTATAATGTTTGCTCGGAGGGAGCTTATATCTCCTGGTGCACACCGGAGAGGATACTTATGACTTAAAATGAATGTTTATGATAATATGCACTTGTACTACTAATAAAATCTTAAGTTAAATAAAATTACTATACTAAATTTGGCTGAGAGCCTGATATGAAATGTTAGTGGTAAAGCTAGCCACATTTAGATATAATTTAATATTAGATTCACGGGGAGAATGTTTCTTAGGTCCTAAGTAAAATTAAGAAATTTTTTATGGTTTCCTAGCTTGGGCTTAGGGCCCGATGACAGGAGACTGTTTGTAGTGTGGATTTGTGTATCTTCACAGTTTCGAAGGTTAGCACAGATTCAACTGAATTTAAAGTTAAAAATAATAGAAAAATTAAAGGTATTAGAAAAGTTAGAAAAATTATCGTAAACTAAGCCTATTCTTCACGAATGATAAGTGACTCCAGGAGGCCAATGCCGTTGGCTTGTCTCCGTGGAATCAAATAGGGTCAATAGTGCGTAACTAGCGCTACCTAGCGGATTAACTCCTTACTTACTAATTTAATATTTCTAAATAATCAAATTACAACAATTACTTACGATTTGTACCTACAGTATAAAATCTTAATATTCTAAATATAAATATAAACGGCGGTTTGTGTTGCAATTTCCATATTAAAAAATGCTTCGTTACAATTAATTCACCGACTGACCCTACGATGATAAATTATGAAACCTTTATATTTTTTAATTATATAATGACATTATATACTTTTATTTTTAGCAAATTAAATCGACCTATTTAAGAATTATCTAAAGATTAGTTCTTTTCTCAGAACATATTCGTAAACATGAATTAATTCACCGACCCACCGACCGACTTTACAATAAATAATGAAAATTTTAACCTTTCTATTACCTAATGTGTTATTTGCTTTTATTCTTCCCAAATTAAACTGACCTATTTATATTTTATCTATTAACCAAATTTTATTTTCTTTTTTAGAGAACGATATCTATGGCTGTAACTGCGAAGCCATTCGCACTACACCGATCAATCTATATATGTATATCAAAGAACGACAAACAAGGAGGACTTATTCGCTTCTTTGATGGACATTGACCTCGGCTACAGTTTCTACGGAAGATGAAGAAGTCGACGCCTCCGGATCCGGTTTAACGGGTACCTTCTCCCACCAAAATTCCTCGACTTCGTCATCTTCTTCCGAAGATATCAAGTTCACCGTTGTGACGTATTGCTTGATGCTACTCTGAAATTCTTCGTACTCTAGATTGCCGCTTGCCTTGGCTCTATTCAACAACAACTGCAAGGGCTGACGTTCATGACCAAATAACGGAGTGACTGCATGTACCGTTAGAAAGCGAGACAAGAAAGCCTCATCCCCTTCCGGTTCGTAATTCGATACAAAAATAATGGGATTCTTCCAAGTGACTAACGCCACAGGCAAGCCCTCCGTCTACCTTTTCAATACGTTCATATTATAATTACCTACTTTAAATTCCTCAAATATAATTACTTTATGTATGGCCGGATCCAGATCATTAAATGCAAAATCCCCGGTGCTGGGATAAAATATGCAATCTTTCAGTTTTTTATTTCGCATAAACAGCTGACCTATCATAGTACTTTTTCCCACATTCGGGGGACCGTATAGATACATTTGAGGAATTTTGTTGACTTCGTGCGCTACAATTTTTTTGAATTGGTTAAACCAAACGACAAGTTTGATACACCAATCAACATCTGGAACCATATCGACGGGCGAGAAATTTCTCTCAGCGTCTAAATATCGCTTACGCCAAAAGGTCTGATGGTACTTCTTCAGAAATTGATAGCTGTTCCTGTGTTCCACAACGAAGTCATGGGTGATATCAAATGTCTCATTATTCAAGGCCCACTCGTGTATCCTGACGATAAATTGAAATGTGAACTAGAGAGATTTGTCAAAGGCGATTTATCATGTTTAGTAATATAAATCAACGTGGACTTTTTGGATTTACATGGCGCGACGTCACAATTAACCTCAGGATATTTCTCCGACAAATAATTCCCAAGTTCAACTACAGGAAATTTTTCTTTAAATCTAAGAAACGAATGGATATGATAATCGTACAGAACACTACCCGAGTACTTTTCTAAACATATGCAATATTCAATAAGTTCTTGCCCATCAGCGTTTTTGAAAGCCTGACAAGTCGACAATAATTCTTGGCTGACCACTTTCAAATCAGCAGAACGAATGATGGGAATGGTTATAAAATATATAGTACCTCGTTTGGTAGCCCCTTGATGACCACGTCGTTTCCTTGTGCCATTTCCAGGTTCTGTTTCTTCATGTTCATCTTCAATGGCCACGCCAATACGCTTTCGGATGTTGGCCCAATTCCCAGTTGAATCTTGGACACGACCAGCATCATCTCCATCGTTCGGAATTTCCGTTCCGAGCATATCGTCTTCGTTGACCAACTGGGGGTTCACACGTGTCGGGCCAATACCTTCTTCATCGCTAAAAACTTGGACCTCTTCCACGTCTTCGTCCCTCACATCCGATGATGATGATGCTCCCCTAAAACATTTATTTATTTATTATTGTTATTATTTTTATCATTATAAGTATTATTATTAAAATTTTTACTTTCATCTAATTTAACCAAAAGAAAATCATTTCGCCTTAATTTTTGAGCACTTTCGGCTATTTCTAGGTGTTTGCTTTTGTTGATTTTTTTTTTCAGTATCACTTTTATCATCTTGGCTTTTAAAGCTATCGCAAAAACTGCATGTGTGTTTTTTTAATTGGATATCAATATGTGTCGAAAATATTTTTTTATATGATGCGAAGCTTACAGGATTTTGACTTTCCTGAGTACGTTTCATTCAGTTATCTTTACGGCAGCAGCATTTCAGCACTTGTTTGTTCTCGACGATAATGCGATTTATATTTGGATATTTTTTGATTTGTGTAATATCTTCTTCAATTCTGTTTTTACTTTGTAATGCCTTGCATCCTGCAAACGTCTTTGATCAGTTATAGGAGCAACGCCGTGAAACTTCTTAGGAGCTGTATTTACCCTGAATGATATTATTTATAAAATCTTTACCTACATATTTCTACACCCTATAAATTTAACTTTGCAATCATATGATTTCAAGGACCAAAATCTTTCAAATTCCGCTTGGCGTATATTCGAAGGGATATATTCAGTGCATTTCATCGTGCATTTACAATCAAAGCCAAGAAACACCTTTGGCCCGTTAAGTTTTCCTTTAGAGTAGTAGTAGTATTGATTACCGACAACTTCGCCACGATCAGTTCGATATAGACTCGCGAACTTGATTAGCAACACGTCTATATTAACGAGCTTTGGTTGTGAGCATCTGACTTTAGGGGAAATTAAACCCTTCAAAGTTTCACCATGAATTATTTGTTCAGCCATTTGCATAATATGAATGCCACAATTGTACATTGGACACTACAAACTTGTCCACCAGTCATCGTCAATACAAGATGGTATTTTACAGATAATTTTCCATGAACTATAGTTTCGAAGGGAGTGAGATTTCTTTCTTGATCTTTTATGCTTTTTACTTCGGGTCGCGTAACTTCCGCGGCGACAAAATCGTGGAGAACATAGTCTTGGATTTTTCCACAGTATTATTTGGACTGAGAATTTTAATCAATAAAAACTGTAAAGGTGCTAATGAAGTGCAATTACATTCATTTAAAATAATGTCTGCACAAAGAGTAGTTAAAATTAAAATCTACATGACTGTATCGTTTCCCAATGACGTCAGAATCAGAGGTATACAACGATAGTGTATACCTGTAACTGTACCCATTTTATTTTTCTATCTCGTTTTGCACCTCTCCCACATGTTAGACGTATCGCAATCATATCGTCGGACATCTCTAGCTATAAATAATGCTGTAGTAAAATTCGTTAGGAGGGACTACACCCTTCAAAGGTTCACCATGAATTATTTGTTCAGCCATTTGCATAATATGAATGCTACAATTGTATGAAGCATTTCGAATGACATGTTTCATTTGTTGCCATCCATTATACCTTAATTTAAATCCATTTGAAAAATGTCATATTACGTGTTAAGTTGACACTGTCATTGCACGTAGGATCGTGGTAACAAAATTGTTTACTTTTCACATTTGCATATATGAACCCAGTGTAAAGACGTTTCTTCACTTATTGCTTTCAATAAGCCTATAGTATTATCGGTATTTTTTATGCATACGCGATTTGAAACTTGTGTCGACTTCAAAATAAGCGTGATATTTAACAGACATTCGATACATACATGTCAGTGACACTTTTTTCATTAGGTACCAATTGATGGAAGTTGAAGCTATTTATTTCTTTTATAGGACATTCAATACCATTATATGTACTACGGTATATTCTGATATTCCAGAAAAGATAGTATAATAGTAGTTTGTGAGAATGATTACCAAGTACAGATACATTTATCTTCATTGTTAAAAATTTAGTTATATTAGTCAAATTGTGTTGAGGAAACATATGTGACTTCCTGGATTTCATTTAATTGCTCGTCCGTAATCAAATCAAGTTCTTTATGGGTACATTCATCTTCAATTAATACGCTTCACTTCCTCAGGGCTATTGGTGAAATACTTTTTGTACTAGTAATCATCACTCAGAAGATGTTGTTTACTGTTGTGTTGAAACAGTAGAGGTTCGAAATAAATATGGGCCTTTTTTTATTCCCGTGTTTCAACAAGCTCTTTTCCAACAGAAACTTTACGTTTTTGTGATGCACAACGTTTCTTTTTAATTTCAAATTTGCATTCCTTGTAAACTGTCAGTACCTACGATGTACTTTTCTTAAAAAAATCTGGTTGATTTCTAATTTGACTGACCACATGGTATATTATTTTTCTAGTCCCCAAGCCAAGATTCTACAGGAGCATTACTAACACGTTGAACATTATTCTTTTCAGTTTCTTACGTAAAACTGGAATGTATTTTCTTAGAGCGTGGATATTTCATCATTGTCTGCTTTAGAACCACATAATTTCAAAATTTGTAAAAACTTGTTTTAGAAATGACTAGATTTATAATTTTTTTCTAACACTTCTTATCGCATGTTCACTCATTGTTTATGTTTATAACTTCTTTTGACTTTGTAGGTATCTCGTATTTTGACACATTATAAGGATTTAAATGCTTGTGATCTCTACTTGCATTGTATTTTGAAAAGGATATGTGATACATATACTTACGTACATTACGAAACGAAATTTCGATTTTGTCGTTTATCATAAATGCAAATCCGAAAGTCTCTTTCTAAAATATTTTAACTTGGCGTGCTAAAAATCTTCACAAAATGACAACAACATAATAATATATGTATGAAGGTTAAATGTGGAGGTCTATACCTTTTCTTGTATATATCTGAATATGTATCAACATAGATCTTTAAATCAACTGTACAACTCTGGGTAAAATAAAACTAAAATCAACTACCACGTTTTTACAAACTGGCTATTAATTATTCTATATGTAAAAGGACTTGAAATTTGCATAATGGTTGCAACTAATTTGATCAGATATAGGCAATAACTTTTACTTTCAGTTATTATTATGACGAAATGTGCATAATACAGTATCATTTTTTTAACGCTTCGGAGGTAGATAGCATTGTCCTGTTTCGTCTATATAAGCAGCGGCAAGAGAAATTATTGACTGATTATTCAGAATGTTTAATTGTCCTTTACTGTACGTAAATATGGACAAAAATATCGCATCCTATATAAGTGTGATTATTATTTTCCCATCTCATTTGCCGACACTAAAGTAAGACTGTGTCTGTCAATAAGACAACTACATTATTTTTCTCTCGTCAGATCTACAATTTTCACAATGAAAATGTCCACTATACCCATAAATATTAGATTTCGTGTCATCATGGGATACACGAATATTTTTATTTTTTATTTCAATAACACAAGTGATAAATTTTCTCTTGATAAAAAGAACAAAAGTGGCAATAAATTTACTATTTTTATATATTGCTTTCATGTTTTTTCTGCAGAGATATTAAACAAGTATTCATAACGAGGGCACCCGAAACAAAGTTATCGCCTTTTTGGTATACTTTTCCGCGTTACTTCTTTTTTGAACCCTTTGGCAAAACAGTACCATTGAATTTTTGGGAAATAATTCCTTTAACAGTATCAGGTATATAAACAGAATCATTGGACACGTCATTCTACATTTGTTTACTATTTGGTATTTGTATACTATTTTCGAAAGATAACGTTTCATAAGAGGAATGTTTCTTTATAGAATCAGAAGTTTTAAATAGATTGTTATTAAACGCGAAATAATGTGATACATTTGATCACGAATGTTGATGCTCCTAGAGAACAGGATTCTTCTCTTCTGACAGTTAGAATTGTTAAGTTCAATAGAAGGGTCAGTGTTTGAGATATGCGAATAATTAGATGGTAATACCTAATCTTGACCTTTCGAAGAATCGAACAAATGATGTCTTGGATTTTTACTCTTTGGTCGTGTTTTTTCTGAAGTATTATTCGTCTTTGAGGAACATCCAAGACTCCAGAAAAAGATTGTAAGTTTTCAATGAAACGTAAGACTGACGATTAACTTGACACTTCTAAGTGAGAACACGATTGAACAGCATTATTTTCGTAATTAGAATAATTAAGTTCGACTCATTCTATATTAAGAAAATGGGAATTAGAAACTGGTACATAATCGCCAATTTGTACGTTAGTATTTGTGCTTGAGACACACTTACTTATAACTCAGTCGGAGAATGGAATTCCTATAGAAATTGGCGCTGGCCGGTTTGCTTCTATAATACTAAAATTTAAATTGTTATCATTTTCAGGAAAAGTAGCAATTTCTGAAAGATCCAGTGTAGATTTGCTTAAAACGTTCTTAGAACTATCTCGAGAACAGTTCTCTCGAATATCTGGTAGAGAGCTTCACTACGGTTTTGTCGTCATTAAGTTTATATTTATCCCAAATTATCGTTAAACAATACCTGTTCTTCCTGTTAATTTTCTTACCAAAAGCTTCGAATATGGAATATGTTATACCATAGCATGTAATACTCATTCAGAAAAGCACATTAGATAGTATACCTACCATATTCACCTTTTCCGTAAGTTACATTTCTGCTCGTGCATTCTATCAAACTTGTTTATATCCATGAGTGGTAAACAGTTATCACAATAATCATAAAAGAATGAAATATTCTTGAAGCCTATTCATGCATGTAGCCATATATGAGATATTTATAATAACTGAGTATTTCCTATCATAAATTTTAATGTATTATGATGTTTGTAGTGTGAAAAGGTGTGACTCGAAGACTGTACTTGTGATAGCATCCGAATGAACAGTTCAGAGCAGTCTACAATAACTGTTACTTTTCCATCAAAGCTTTATTTAAACTCTTGAGGCGTGCAGATTTTCAGCGCATCTCTGGTAGGCCAGTAAATAATACGTTTTGATCCCTATGACAACACATACAATGTCTTATAAAAATAACCTCATGAATATTATAAATTAAGTTACATAAATATTAAAAATATATAGGGAAAATATTCGTTTGGATCAGGTATGTCAATGGAATCATTGGACACGTCAGTCTACAGAATGCGTTTGTATACTCTTTGGTGTCTGTATACTATTTGGCAAGTTGTCTGCCAAAAGGCTTTATGAAATTTCTGCAATAATTGATAGTTTCTATGCTCAACAACGAAATCATGCGTCAAATCGAACACTTTATTTTTAAGCACCACTCGTGAATTCTGTAAGTGAAATGAAACAAAGAACTTGAGATATTGATAACTGAAGATTTATCATGTTTGGTAAATTAAATTAGGGTGGATCTTCTACTCTTGGACGGAGAAACATCAGGTGGAACGTCAGAATATTGCAAAGTTAATAATCAGTCAATTTAACCAAATGGAAATCATTTCGCCTTAAGTTTTGAGTACTTTCGGCTATTTCTAGGTGTTATGCTTTTGTTGAATTTGTTTTTTCAGTATCACTTTTATTATTTTGGATTTTAAAGCTATCGCAATAACTGCATGTGTGTTTTTTTAACTTTGGATGAATACGTTGCATTCAGTTATCTTTGCGGCGGCAGAATTTCAGCACTTCTTTGTTCTCGACGATAATGCGATTTATACTTGGACATCTTCTTGATTTGTGTAATATCTTCTTTAATTCTGTTTCTACTTTGTAATGCCCTCCATGCTCTGCAAACCTCTTTGATCAGTTATAGAGGCAACGCCTTGAAACTCTTTAGGAGTTGTATTTACCCTGAATTATATTATTTTTAAATCTTTACCTACATTTTTCTACACACTATTTTTTCTATGGTGCGATACGTGGAAAATTGTCTCTTGTCAGCGTTTTTCTCATAAAGTTGCATTTTAGGAAATTGCTGCAGTCCAGTGGTAATAAACTTAACTTGGCAATCATATGATTTCAAGGACCAAAATCTTTCAAATTTCGCTTCGCGTATATTCGAAGCGATATATTCAGCACATTCCATCGTACATTTACAATCAAAGCCAAGAAACACCTTTGGCCCGATAAGTTTTCTTTTAGAGTGGTAGTAGGATTGATTGCCGATAACTGGCAGTTCGCCACGATCAGTTCGATGTAGACTCGCGAAGTTGATTAGCAACACGTCTATATTAACGTGCTAGGGTGGGTTAACGGGCTAGCTAGGAGAAATTAAATCCATTTAAGTTTCACAATGTATTATTTCTTCAGCCATTTGCATAATATCAATGCCATAATTGTACATTGTACATTACAAACTTGTCCACCAATCATCGTCAATACAAGTTGGTATTTTACAGATAATTTTCCATGAACTATAGTTTCGAAGGGAATGAGATTTTTTCTTGATCTTTTATGCTTTCTACTTCAGATCGCGTAACTTCCGCGGTCGACAAAATCGTGGAGAACATAGTCTTAGATTTTTTCACAGTATTATTTGGACTCTGTAAAGGTACTAATGAAGTGCAATTACATTCATTTAAAATAATGTGTGCATAGTGAGTAGTTAAAATTAAAATCTATATGACTGTATCTTTTCCCAATGATGTCAGAATTAGAAGTATACAATTTTCTTGCAATTGTGCCCATCACATTGTACCCATTTTATTGTTCTATCTCGTTTTATACCTCTCCCATATGTTAGACGTATCGCAATCATATCGTCGGACATCTCTAGCTATCAATAATGCTGTAGTAAAATTCTATATTCGTTAGGAGGGACTACACCCTTCAAAGGTTCACCATGAATTATTTGTTCAGCCATTTGCATAATATAAATGCCACAACTGTATGAAGCATTTTGAATGACATGTTTCATTTGTTGCCATCCATTATACTTTAATTTAAGTCCATTTGAAAACATATTACGTGTTAATTAGACACTGTCATTGCACGTAGGATCGTGGTAACAAAATTGTTTACTTTTCACATTTGCAAATATGAAACCAGTGTAAAGATGTTTCTTCACTTATTTTCTTCACTTATTGTTTTGAATAAAATGCCTATAGTATGAACAGTATTTTTTATGCATACGCGATTTGAAACTTGTCTCGACTTCAAAATAAATGTGATATTTTACAAAAATTTTGATATATACATGTCAGTGACATTTTTTTCATTAGGTACCAATTGATGGAAGTCGAAGCTATTTGTTTCTTTTATACACAGAACGAAAAAGTGACGTAAATATAATGAAAAATGTCATTACGATAATTAATTTGGACATTAATTTTCAACCAATGCTCGATTTCATGAATGTAATCTATTGTTGTTGATTTCCTAATATTAAGGTGATTATATTCATCTGTGAGAGACATTGAAATCATCAACTAATGTTAAAAATTAAATCATTATATTAATGACCACGTACATTAATACAATCCAATAGGACGTCAATTTTCTATCATGATTTTAATGTTTCCTGTACATCGACCAATCACTCTTATTCATAGTAATCATGATCAAGAACATGGATTCAAACACCAGACCATCATTTGTTAGTAATCCTCGTAATGATTTTGTGTACATTGTTCAATCAATTCAATACATTGACTTAATGTTAACAGGTATTTATAAGATGACGGTAGACATTAATTCATGCCTCTGCCTTACATTCTCACAATGATCTTAGGACCAGTATGACAATCCCAGGTTAAGGTTCTATATATAAAGTTTGTTGCTAATGGACTTATTAATTATTGACAATAATTGGATTCATCAGTATAATCCATATATAGGAATCAATTATTGCATATCAGAACTTTCATGTACATTAAAAAAAAATGTATGTTTTAGGTTTTATATAAAAATTGCTTTATATTTTCAGAGTCGATAAAGTTCTAGGTATATAGTTTATTAAACAGAAATAAAAAAAGTCATTCATTTTTTAACAGTTTACTGTACAATGATTAAATATTCACATAAAATATTTATTTCAGGAAAAGAATTTCCTGCAACTTTATAAGAATGTGTTTCAATAAATGTCCAAATCATAATACTTTCTGCTGGAAAATTCAAATTAAATACATACATTATTTTGAAACAAATAATATTTACCACCCTGATGATATTCAAAAATTTATATTTAACTCCATCAAAATATGCATATATTTCTACAATTTTTCTGATATCCTCTCCAATAGCAAAGGTAAAAGGCATTTTCTTTCTTTCTAAAAAATGTATCCACTCCTCAACCTCTTGTAAAGTTTTGTCAAGGTAAAGAAACGATTGCTGAGAATTGCAACCACAACTTCTCAGCGGGGTGCTGAGGAAGCTATGAAAGAGTAGCAACCGGTTAGCTCAGGGGTTGGTCGAAGGTCACTCTGTGGCGAGAAGAGTTATTTAATAATTTGAATGTTACAAAACAAAAATAAACAAAGAAACTGGGCGCCAGCGTATTCATACAACTGATATTCCTGCAACTGTTTAAGGAGGAAACAATCAAAAGCAAAATTTAAACAAAATAACAATATATTAACAAGAAATAAAGTTTAAAATTTACAAAGACTTTACAATTGTATTAATGACAAAAAAATTTTTTTAGAAAATTTACTACAATAAAAATATATAAGCTTAGAGTTAAAATGATTGAGAATGAATACGTGATTACAAAAAAATTGATTTATTTGAATATTTAAAAATAATTAAAAACAATCTCTATCAAAAGAATTAAATTGAAAAGATCAACTGGTTTAACAATTTTATAATTTTCTTCTGACCAAGAAAAGCTATGACGATAGGTAATTGCTTACGTAACTTTGGGTGACGAGTGCGGAGTTCCAGTGTGTCAATTCCTGGAGATGGCCACAGGTACCTGGGTTTAAGGACTTATATTGTTGGTCCGGGTCTACGAGGAGGTTCCAGGATGACACTAAGTTGGAAATATTCTGCGAATTATAGTTCTCGTCCAGCCACTAGCAAAACTACCATGTGCTTGATCCAGAGTTGGTCGATCCAGTTATTACATGAAAACAGTGGTAAATCAGGAACCAGTTGATACAAATTGAGTTAAATTACACAAGAAAGAAAACAAATGATTTAGATTTAAAATGACTCTAAATAAATTATTAATTAACTTTAAAACTTATTAAAAAAAAAAATGATCTAGCAGAATAAAAATTGAATACTCTTGGTTAAGCCAAGGTCACAAATTTTATAGAAACTACAAAAACTAGGTATTAGAATTTGTAAAATTTAAGCAGTAATGTAAGAAAATGGTTGAGGACCGATAAAAAAAAAACTCTACTACTAAATTATCACAAAAAATTTGGCCTTGAGGCTCTGAATCAAATAAATTACTATAAATTATGACAAAATTTTCAAAGCAGCATAAAAGAAATCGATATTAAAATATGCAATCTAGAAAAAAAATATAAGAAAATTTAAAATTTTGGAGATTATCTCCATACTATTACAAAAATTGATTTAAAGAAATCGACTTTACGTCTCGTATTTTAAGAAATTCAGAAATTAGTATATTAGTCGTGAAATGAGATTATCTAAATAAAAGTTTTAGAGCGACCCTATATACCAAAAAATATATTTATATATGTAAGTATATAATATAAACTACTGGCAAACAAAAATTATTGATATAGGTAATACATAAACATCCAGCAGGAACTGTCCCAAAATGACAAATAAACTGCTGGGGCAATCCACTAACAAGTGGTTTCTTAATTAACCACAAGGTTAACCTCAAATATATTAATAATTTAACTAAATGCCAGCTTAAATTTAATATAAATTCAAAATAACTAGGCTATTTAAGAAATTATAATTATAAAGTAAAAATTTCAACAAAGTATTGTAGGATGGCTCTAATAACTACAAATCTTTTAAGAGAAAAATTAGAATAGTCTCACCTCAACGACGTCAAGACGGAAAGTGCCGGTTTTCAATTCCTGTAAGTTCTATCTCTCTCTAACATTCCGCCCGCACATGCTCAGCTGCTTCTAACTTGGTTTTTATTTCGGTTATTGTAGCACGGTCGCTAATCATGAGTTTTTGGCAACAAATTGAATTTATTCTTAGTACGGGTGCTGAATGGAAAATATTTGGCAACTAATTAAATAATTAACAAGTTGCGGAAAAAAACTTGTTACAGAATCCCGAATTGTAAATTTTGTTGTTTGATTTTTCGCAGTTATATATTTTTTACCACTTTATTGATAGCACAAAATATCCGTGGGCCCATAAAATTGCTGCATTTCGTCCATCAAAAAAAAAACATTAAACATTGTTTGGTGAGGAATAAATTTGAAATATAAAATATAAAAATGATACTCTATATCCATTAGTTGCTTTCAAGATTTGACATATATTTGATTTAATATTGAAAATAATCAAACATCTTGTCCTTTCACCCAAAAATAAGGCAATGTCTTTAATCGTTTAGGGCTTAATTTAAAATTTTAATCAATATAGACTATCTAAAATATACTTACTGCCCTTGATATCTTCAATTTTCAGCCTGTCTAATAAAAATTTGATGGTCTTGTCTTTCACACTACCATTTGTTAGAAATAACACGATTTTTCGTACTTCTTTGTCCCAGCTTTTCAGAACACCACCGATCGCCAATCTCACGTCACATGGTGAACTCCATATTAATGTAAAAAAAAAAAGTTAAATCATACTTCTGTTTTCCATTAAGAAAATTTCTAATGAAACATATTCTTTATAGGACTTTTTGCAAACAGCAGAAAAACTACCTATCTACGGGGACTAAAAAGATAAACTATTTGTAAAAAACAATGATACATTTGCATTCTTTCGATAGCCGAAGTCTGGCTATGCAAGCAATTGAAATCTAAAATGAATTTGTGTACTTTTACCTGACAGTTCTCATCCAAAACCAGCATCTACATGGTCCCCTACGGCCATGCAGACTAAACCAGTATCCTCACAACCCCCTACGGTCATGAAGCTTCAGTTGGAAATGAGAACAAAGGCCTAAAATGAATTTTTTACCTACCTGTTAAACATTTTCGTACTGGATTATATTCTGAAAGATTGGTTTTTTTGCAATCATTCTCTTTCTAATATTTCTAAGGTATAATAAACTGTTTGTATTTTTTTATATACTCTTTCTAAAATGATCATTTTCCAAAATGGCAGAAGTTGAGTCTAGCTTATTTATTTTATCAATTGATATTTGCTGCATGCTTTCCAACAATGATCGAATTCCTCCGATGACAAATTGCCGCATTTCAATGATCGTATTAATGCCTCTGCATCTTGTGGAACTAAAATGATTTCCAAATTATATTTTATTTTTATAATTTTTCGGCCCTATTTTCTTGAAGCCAGATTTATTAAAACTTTAATATATTTTAACAATTAAAAAAATGGAAATCCATATCAAATTACCATTTTTCTATTTGAATTTCCGTACTCAGTAGTTTTTCAGTATTTGAAAATTCAAAAAGTAAAATGGAATTTTGTTAGGGATTAGAAAACGCTATAAAATATTTTGATAGAATGGAAGCATTGGGGATTCATTTAAAATTTCAGAGAGCATAATATTACTTCCTGGATCATCAGATAGAGATTTTGATCTGGAGTAGAGAGAATACTTTAATGAACTACCACAATGATGATTGACGAATTTTTGGGAAAATTTGAGCATCTTGTTTGATTAATTCTATTTATTGATTAGCCATACAGTAAGTAAGTACTGCAAAGGGTACTATTCTTTATGCGAACTCATTGATATATATGTCATATATAGATGTACAGTGAATATTGATAACATATGCAAATAATTAACAAAATAATATCTTACCTACTGGAACACTGGTTATACCACTATAACACACTAAGGTGTGGAATCCACACTGTGGAATCACACAGACTCATCACTTTTGATTTAACTTTATAAGGAAATAAAATGTTGACATACAATGCTTGATTCTGTCATCTCGTGAAAAGGTCAAATGAAAATGGTGGCAATTCTCAACAATCTCAACTGCTACGAAAAATATTAAAAATAACATTGTCACAAGGTACTCGGACATATTTCATTTAATTGCTCGTCCGTAATCAAATCAAGTTCTTTATGAGTACATTCATCTTTAATTAATACACTTCACTTATTCAAGACTATTGGTGAAATGCTTTTTGTACTAGTATCACCACTCAGAGGAGATTGTTTACTGTTGTGTTGAAACAGTAAAGGTTCGAAATAAATATAGGCTTTTTTATTCCCGTGTTTCAACAAGCTCTTTTCCAACAGAAATTTTACGTTTTTGTGATGCACTACGTTTCTTTTTTATTTCAAATTTGCTTTCCTTGTAAACTGTCAGTACCTACGATGTACTTTTCTTTAAAAAATCTGGTTGATTTCTAATTCGAGTGACTACATAGTATATTATTTTTCTAGTCTTCAGGCCAGTATACTACAGGAGCATTACTAACACGTTGAACATTATTCTTTTCAGTTTCTTAAGAAAAAGTGGAATGTATTTTCTTAGAGCGTGCATAATAAATGTTAGATTGTAATATATATTGTACTCACAACCGGCTATTTCTTCCTGTTGTTTTTCCTATTGAATATCGGGTATAGGAGGCCATAATCTGAAGTTTTTAGGTTGCACCGAGTAGCATACGACTGCAATGATTTAACTATTGACTTAGTGTGATTATTGATCTATTTTTCTAATTTCTTTTGATTTATCAACTATTTTATTACCTGCCTAGAAATATGGATGAATGTTAGCAGTGTGTCTTTGGAGTGGAAAGGATACTTTTATTTTGTCTTTATATTGTCTATAAAAGTAGTGTTTGGATCTAATGTTTCTTCCACTTATTTAATACAATTCTCAACAATCGGAGGACAATGATTAGTTAAAGCACAATAAACGGTTACAATTTGACCAACAGTGGAAACATGTTCGTTATCATTTAGTAAATTCATAATCATTTCGTTGCGGAGTATATTTATTTATGTCGCACATAACCAATTACTCGTTCAACATGTATACGCAAACAATTTGTGTTTTTTCAATGTCTCTTGGTTCCAGTTGGTCTTTACGTTTTAAAAAGCTAGAAGTTATAACAGTAGCACAATAAATTTTAGCGCTGTCTGCAATTGTAAACCCTCTGTCTGCTAATACAACATCACCAGGAAGCAACTTCTCCAGGAATCCTGACTCCATCGTTACAAAATTTTCACTACATCTTCCACCAAAAGCTTCGAGTATGAAACATATTACATCATGGGGTGTAATACTTATTCAGAAAAGCAAACATTATATAGGTATACCTACTAGGGTGGTCCTTAGCTATAGGTATGGAAAAAAAATTGTTTTTGTATTTGGGACACCCCGTACATTTGTTCCATCTGATGAGAAAATAATTCATATAAAATCTGAGTTTAATTAAATAAAGGGATCACGTGCCGCAGAAGTGCTGAAATTAAAAAAAAATAAAAAGAAAATCAAATAGGTGTCCTACATTTGAAAATCACATAGAATTGTAATATTAGACAAAATTTTTAAATAAAGTAAATAATAATACGTAAAGGAAAACAGCATCTTCAAAAATCTTTTAATAAAATGTTTTTTTTTAGAGTCTGAATATTTACGTCGGTAGTTGGAAGCTGTTTGTAAAACAAACTGCTTTTGACTTTCATTTTTTGTGAATAAATTATTAAAGTCCTCCATTAATTTAACCCCTTTCTGCAGAATCGTTAACGACTTTCAAACATCTTACAATATCTAAACCAGCATTGTAGCTATCACCGTATTTCCATGATGAAGGGTTCCTGTGCATAATTGGGTTTCAATGTTGAATCTCTTAAAGAAATTCATTGATGAGGACTGAATAAACTGCTCGAGTCCCTTCTTTATGTAATTTTTAACATTATTTTACAGCATTGCAAACTTTTTAATTTCACCTGATGGGGACATAGCTAAGGTCTCTCTACACTTTAATGCTTGTACCATCTGTTTTTTGGTATCTTCAGAAACATTATCATAAAAAAAGCCAGAGCGGCGTTTTCTGGTGCCAGATACCACAAATGATTACAAAACTTCTCTAAAGTAACGGCTAATTTGTAAGTCGTATTTATACTCAAAGAGATTTTTTTAAACTCAGTCTTGTCGTGGAGCTTCAATCGGATTCGGTGCGTTAGTCCAAGCCTTTACATATATACTTGCAAGACAGACACAAACATCACGGATTCCAGTTTCCTCTTCTGCTGTTAAAGTGAATTCTTTGCGAAAAAGAAAAATCTTCAGGCAGTAGATGGCTTTAACCACCCACCTAGCATGGTGAAAAGCTCCTGGAATTCTAAACGATATACCTCTAGGAGGAAGGCCGCCAAGAAAAGTAATAGTGACTTCGAGAAGTTCTCGATAATCTTTTCTTGGGTGATGTCTTTGTATATTTTGTAAAGCAAATTATTTTATGTCCTCTGCCAAGATTGGTAGTTTTTTATTCACGATTTTATCCTTTATGTCCGTTTTCTGCAAATTAAATTTAGACCATGATCGTAGAAAACGTTTAAAAATCTGAACATTTGGATCAGTAGATTTTTCTTCAGGTTTTATGTCAAACACTCTTCTTAGAATAAGCTCATATTGGGGTGTCGACATGGCAAATATAGAATGTCTCTTCCTAGTTCTTGTTCGAGTAGAACACAAGCTCCTTTTAACTGTCCAGTATTCGAGGCTGTTATGTCGCAGTAGAGTGCCTGTACCCGATCTGCCAGATTCCACTTCTGCAAAGTATTATATACGGCAAGAGCCTGATCTCGCCCGGTTCCTGATGCTAATTGGGGAACTCCCAGTAGCTGTTCTATTCCTTTGTATGTAATGATAACGGAAAGTCTATCAATCAGCTCTTTTTTCACTAATGCAAGAAGCATCTTTCCATCCCAATGTACAGTAACTGCACTGATCTCCGTTTCATTAAATGCTTGACGAAGTTTTGAAGCGTTTTCTTTACGCAGACGTTCAGGACAGCGACGAATGGACGATCGATCAATAATCAAATCATTGATGGCATGATGTAGTGCTTCAGCAGTAGCGATTAAAATATGCACTGTATCTCTATCACTTATTTTGCTCTTGTCAAATGCTGCAACAAGTTTTGTAGTAATAAACTCCTGACTAGCTCGTTTTCTCTAAAGTTCCGGTGGATTAGACGGGCCTGGTTCATAGTCCAGTTCCATGGACTAAATACTAGGACCAGGTTCTGTTACATCCATAAGGGGACTACCAGATTGAGGCTCTTGTGCCGCATTTTCCTCGTCGAAAGATCTCCGCTCATTTTCTTTACTACTACTTGAAGACATTAGTGAAACTGTCTGAGCTGTAATAAAAAAATAGTGAAAAGTTTTGCATTGAAAAAATAATTATTGATTTTACATGGACAAATTTGAGAACTATTAAGTATTAACAAAAAAATATGTACAATAGCACACTAGTAAGAAAAATATTTATAATAGAGGAAAAAATTTAAACTGTACAATAGGTTTTAATGACTGGGGTGAACTATGCCCCGGGCGGGTGCATTAACCAGTCCCTACAAACAAACAAAATAGCTCTAGGCCACAAATGTAATCTACACCCTACAGTATCTCTCTGAAGGAGTCACTATATCAAAATAAAGGAACGATAAGCAAAATGTTAACTACTAAATGATTAAATATAAAATATAAAAAGATTACTGAAAACTACAGGATGAGCACACTAATTTAAAATTGTACAAAAATAACTTATCTTTTCTTAACCCACGTGAAGAATCGTAGATATCAGGTGCTCGGGATCTGGGGTCTGGTGTTATGCCAGAACATCCTCCAGGAAAACATAGCTCGGTATACTTCGCTTCAGAAAAACTTGTACCAGAGTTAAAATTATGTGGGGTTGCCCACGTGGCTATCAAACCATACCAAAAATCTAGGGAACTACAGGCCTCCCACCCCTAGATTTCATTTTTTTTTTATGACATTTTATGACACAAAATTTGAGTTTTAATACCTACAAATGAACTAGAAGCTGTATTTTATTAATAGTTTTTTATTGAAAATAGAAATATGTTATATAACGTTGTGTTTAGGTAATAAGTACCTATCGCATAATGAAAAAATTATTTTACATCTTAAACACTTAATATGTATAAACTCTTTTTTAAACCTAAAATTTTAATTCGGAAAAGGCAATATGTTTTTATTGCTTCTTTTTCTTTAAAGCTGAAATTTTCGTATCACAATCCTGCCTTCTTTGGTACAAATTCTCAAGTTCACTTGTTGTTGAATCTGTTTGTTTCAGACCCAAGGCTATTTTTGTTTGGGCCATCACTAGATCCTCTTTTCGTAAAGTTCTAGCCAACATAGCACTGTTCAGAAGGTCATTCCCTTCGGCAATTATATCTTGAGCAATGTTTAGCTGAGCTTTTTTTGTGATAATCAAGTCGTTGATCTCATCTAGTTCTTCTTCAAACTTTCTTTTTTTCTGTTCAACTTCTTTTCTCTCCTTTTCCTCCCTCCTTTGATTCAATTTTCTCTCTTCCAATAATTTTTTCGCCTCCAAATATTGCACATATTTTTGCTTAGAAGTGGCTACTATTTGTAAAAATCTTGACGACATTGGAAAATTTGAAACTGATTCATATCTTTTAAGTACGTCCTTGATCGTTCTAATAGCAATTATTGTAGATTCCTGTAGCGATGTTCTACTATCAAGAGCGAATTTATTCAGACTGAACCCGCGTTCAGCATTTGCGTTGCCATGACTTATCGTCAAGCAAATCAAGGCCATGAGGCAGAGTTGTTTGTATTTACATTTTCCCTCAATATTCTTTATAGTCAGAACTTTATTCCAGTAGTCGTCTTGTCTAATGTGTTTTTCAGATCCATTACTATTTTTTTCGGTACTATACCACGACTCATCTATGGTATTATCAATTTGATACAATTGCCACTGAAGTCTTACTTTATCTCCTAAAGACTCAGAACTAATTTCTTCACATGTTTCAAAACATGTTCTTATATTGCCCTTTAAAACATTACCTAAAGTCATTGCAAGTCTAGTAATTGCTCCTGTACTCTTCTTTGAAAATCGATAGTCATTTGAGGGATTTAAATATTGGACATCTTTTATAAATGTGTTATCAATAGGAAACTTTCTCTTTAAATAGTTCACGATTTCAACGTAACATTTTCGAAATTCAATACGTACCGCTTTTTCATCAATTTCACTTATTTTAATTTCATGTAAAAATTTGACAGCTTGCACTCCAATTTCTATATTCATAATTGGAATGCGATTGTTAAATGCATCAATATCAACTTTTGCTAACTGGGCAGCATCTTTACGCACAGTTTTTCCATCTTTATCTTCCTCCAATAATTCTTTTAAAATAAACTGACGCATTAAATTATACAGCACTTCACCGAAAGAGGGGTATAGATACGTGATAAGAGGACGTGAACTTTGAAAACGTAGTAAAAAAAACTCCACCAATTCTGCCACATGCGTAGCAAATGCCATATAGACTGGGCTTTTAGAATCTTTCAAAATGTTTTGTATTCGTTGATATCTGTTTGTGTTCCCAACATTCTGTGAAAATCCTTTCTCTTTTGGCAATTGTTTTAAAAAATATTCCTTTAAATTAGCCCACTGTTTTAAAATTCGAGATAACACTTTTTTTAAAGAGAGCCATCGACTATTTACGTGCCTTAACATGTGTTCCGTTTCAATGTCGGTAATCGAGGAAACTACATCAAAATCTTCTCTTCTCCCTAAAATCAAATTTCAATTAAGTATAGGAGATAAAACAAAATATTTACTAAATAAATTGTAAGAATAATTCGAGGTATAATGTATTTACCTGAGCTATATTTAAAGAAGAAGTGCACATCTTGCACAAAAGAATCGAAATCAAACGAAATCTTCTCCAATCCTTTTAAAAACCCATTATGTAGAGGATGCAGATTGCATGTACCCACATTTAAAAGTTTCTTGTTGTTAGTATTTTTAAGATGTTCTTCTAACTTTTTATGAAAAGAAAGATTTGTATTTGGCCCATCCATGCCAATATGAAGAAGTAGTTGAACATCTAGACACTTTTCATTTTTTATATCCAAGAAATGTTTTAATAAATCATTCGAAGTGCAATGGCCCGTAAAAACTGAGGTGAGGTATGACAGTTGAATGTTATTGGTTTTTTTTGAATAATAATGTACATATACATCACACTGTTTTCTGACCTGAGAGGTTGTTGTTTCATCAAATGATAATGTATAAGCTTTTCCATGCAGATCACTCAATTGAGATTCGATTAGGTAAGGAGAAATCCCAAATTCAATCATATATTTTATTTTTGTCGCACTCATTTGATATCCCTGTAATAAACAAAAACAAAATATTGTTCTAATGCCTAAGCGATATCTACATGGCACTGCACCAAATTTAAAATTAAATAAACAATTACCTTTGCAATAACTGAATCGGGGAACATTTCTTCAAATAATTGACTGCAACCCTCATTGCTGGCAAAAGAAAAATTATTATAGACACATTTTAGCGCCCACAGAATTTCGGCTTTTAAAATTTTCTCTGAATTATTAAGAATAAATCCGTGTCTATTACCCAACGACACAACACCTTGGTCATCTCTTTGAAACTGCATTTGATTCGTATTATTATTGTGAAGTCGCAATGCATCATTATGTTTTACACTATTTGCATGACTTTTTACTTGAGCTACTCCACTCCCATCAATTCTGAATGACTTTGTGCAGAATTTACAAAAGGCACAATGTTCATTTTTATTTGGATCACTGGTTAGCCAATTTTGATATTCGGGATTATTTTCCCAGTCCTGGCTATACTTAGTCAGTCTTTTTGGAGGCATTGTCTAACACTAACACATTAAATCACAATTATTTAGATAGTAATTAATAAATTATCAAAATGAGAACTGGTAAATAATAATCTTTGAGGTTGTTGTTATGAATATGAATGTTATGATTGGAGCTCTGGCGGAATTTTTTAACACTAACTTGTCTACTAGCAGGACCAATAAGTGTTTCTTTTAAAATGGCGCCAAATTTTAAATGTTGAATTACTTTAAATTTTAAATTGGTTTAACAATTTTATGCATGGTTGAAAATGATAATGGAAAACAGATTTTCTTTATGATTTTTATGACAAGAGAACGATTTTATGACAATTTTAGGACATTTTGCGTATTTTATGACATTTTATGATTTTATGACAAGTATGACCCCTGGAACTACTACTTTCGTTGCCCAAAAAGAAATCCTCTCCAAAACCGTCTACGATAAAAAACATGTAAATTAGTGTAAAGCTAACCTCAAAATGTACACATGGTTGTGAACTAAAAAGAAGTGAAAATACAACTTACCCAGATTATCTGGACGTTAAATACTTGTTGACATATCTCCGATTTAAGAATCGATACATTGAGAATGTAAAATTAGCAAATAACTGGTGAAATTATAGTCTTAAACTCCGATACCAAGATCGATTTGCCTCAACGTGGCCTTTGACTTAATTACACTGAAAACAAGTGTCTAATGAATTTTCGGAATAGAAAAAGGAAGATTCACTCCGTCCTGTGTTATTTATAACTTCGGTTAATATGAAAAAACTAATTCATGTGCACACTTTACTTCAACATTTTTGGTAGGAGGTTTGATTCACGTTGTCAACCCTTAAGTTTTCTTACTGAGATCTTTATTATCGGCATTCGGACTTTGCGAAAACTGACATATGGAATAAACATTTGTACTTTTCGGATTAATGCTGAAATCAATGCATTTAATGTGTTTAGCACTATAAAAGAGAATCACTCATTTATTACAATGATTAACATGAAATTCTATTTTATGTTACCAGGTTCGCTATCTATTGCCTGATATGTTAACCACAAGCTGATTAGTACCGACTTGTTTAACCCATGGTCGCTCTTGTCGATTTTATCACGAATAATGCCGGATGTTTTTTTTTTATCACATATACCGGGTGTCCTCGTAAATTAACTCCCTGCTTACCCCAGATGTTAATGCCAAATAGGGCGTGACAATGTTTTTTTATGAAATGTTAAGTAAATGGACTTACAACTTATTGATTTCGTTTCTTTGTACCGTTGTCTTCTTAGTTGTTCTTGTTCTTCTCGTAGTAAATGTTTCTTTTCCTTTTTCTGTAGAACATAGTCTCCTTCGATCATAGCACACGGTCGTCCTTTTTTTCATTGATTGATGAGAAATTGTTTGTCCTCCTGGTATACCATTTCTATAGCCGAAGCATGAGCGATCATCTAGTTTGTCAACAAATGTATTCTGTTTCTGTACTTGTACTTCACTTCTTCGCTTGCTGGATTTTTGTAAAACTTTCCATTCATTGCAAAGTGCCTCCAATTTTTCCACACAGTGCTGAAATTTTCTTGTAGGAATTCTTGCCTTCCCCCAAAAAACTTCCACTCCTTTTACAACCAAATGTGGATCTTAAATTCAACTTTACGTAAATTGTAAAAAGCACTTTCATCACCTGTCTATTTGATGGCAATTTAGCACCAAAAATCTGACTGACATCATGTTTTATTAAGTAAATTATATCACGTTTTCTAGTATCCATTCTGTAGAATGAACGATTGTTTCTTAACCTTGTTGATAAAGCGACACTTCCTACCTGACCGCACAAAGCCAACTGAATCACCGATTTACGGCCGAGGCGGTAGGCGTACGACATCGACGGGTCGGCTTTAGAAATTAGAAAACAAAATCGAAATTTGAAGATTTTCAAGTGCTTTGCGGCACATGTTCTCTTTGTCTGATTGGACTGAGATTTCCCGTACTTTCCTTTCTTATCAAGTGTCATCATTTCAGGGGGTGCCCAGAAAAAAAAATCGAAAGTCAAAAAATAAGGACCACCCTAATACCTACTACATTCACCTTTTCCATAAAGTACATTTCTGCTTGTGCATTTTATCAAACTTATTTATATGCATGAGTGTAAACAGTTGTCACAATAATCATAAAAGAATGAAATATACTTGAAACCTATTCATACATGTAGACATATACGATATATTCATAACTGAGTATTACCTATCATAAACTTTAATGTATTATGATGTTTGTAGTGTGAAAAGGTTTGACTCGAAGACTGTATTTGTGATGGCATTTGAATGAACAGTTCAGAGCAGTCTATAATAACTGTTTTTTCCATCTAAACTGTTTTTAAACTCTTGAGGCATACAGCTTTTCAGCGCATATCTCGTACGCCAGTAAATATATCTTTTTAATCTATGTGACAACACATTCAAATGTCTTATAAAAATAACCCGATGAATATTAAATTAAATCCATAAATTCAAAATTCTTTGAAAGCTTCATCAAAGTAAAAATTAATTCCTCAAATTTGACAGGGTACAATTTGGAGTTTCAACTAACTAAGGCTCTGCTACAGAGTAGACAAAGTTTAAGACCGGAACAGTTAATCGTGTGTAATACTGGGATTTTTCAGGGTCATCAATCAAACAAATTACTTCATGAATTACTGTTAGTATATTTAAACAACTAGATAAAACAATAAACTTGTAACAGAGTTATATATCGATAAATGTGATCACACGTGACCTGTAATAATGTAAAATTTGCAAGTAATTATATCAATTTTACGAATAGAAGGAGAGGCTATTTTCCTCACAAGAATGTAACATGTGGGAACAATGATAGTCGCTGAAGGCGATAATAGTTTTTTAAATGTAAGGCTAAAACTAAAAAATATAACTGAAGACGATAATGACAGTTTGTTGAATGTGAATGACGATATTTAAATTAAAAGCTGAAGGCTGAAACAAAGAAAAACTGTAACTGAAAGCCAAAATTAAGTTACGTAAGAAATTAAAAATATAACTTTTTGGGAAAAAAATCGTTTGGATCAGATATGTTAATAGAATCATTGGACACGTCAGTCTACAGAATAAATTTGTATGCTCTTTGGTGTCTATACTATTCTCGATAGATAACGTTTCATAAGAGCCATGCTTTTTATGGAATCGGAAATTTTAAAAAGACTATTATTAAAAGCGAAACGATGTGATACATTTGATGATGAATGTGATGTTTCCGAGCGAACAGCTTCATTCTCAGAGTTAGAATTCAGAGAAGAATCAGTATTTCCTCAACAAAGTTTGATCAATTAACCTTCCGACGATAACGTGAGTGGATTGATAATAATTAATGCGTCGGTCTGACAAACCAGTTTTGTCAAAAAATAGTTAATAGTCGTTTTTACAAAAAATTTCGACTTTTTTTTTACAATATAATATTTCACTTTAATTTCCATCTACAAAAACAAACAACACGAACAGATTTTGAAATGTTTTTTATTTTTTGTAAGATATTAGAAAAAACATTGTAATTTGATGGATTCTCTTTTTAAATAACATAGTAATAAACCTAAAAACAAATTTCTAATGATGAAACCAACAAAAATGTAAATAGTAATAACTGAACATTAAAAAATAACAAACAATTTTTCATAAATAGAAATTGACACAACTGAGCATATTAGTATAAAATATCTGTATTTTCATTTTAATTTTTTGTGAATACAGTCCGTGCATATTCCACATGCTCCAGACAAATATTTGTTGCAATGTATGCAACTGTTTTTTTTGCTGTCGCAGTATGCAAAACTCAAGTTCTCAACTTGTATTCCACAAACTTCAGCAAGTCGCAAACGAATGGTTCTTGGAATACTCTGCTGGATGGCTCTTTGAGTAACTGAAAGCTCAACATCTCCAAGAATTTTCTTCTGTGAAATTGTGTGAGATTGTTATTTTTATTAACTATATAGGCATTTATTCCAGCAACATTCATAGTACTATAAAAAATGACCATCGGCCATCGATGGGTCGCACGGGCCTAATTATATGCTTCACACATCTTATCTACTACGTCAACACCTCCTTTGGTTTTATTGCAATCAATAATTTTTTCTGGCTTACCAGTGTCTTTATCAATAGAATCTTCTTCGAAGTGCATGGTTGATAATAACATGTTTTTTTTTCTTTCTACAAGAGTACATTTCTCTCTAAATGCAAACATACTAGAACCTTCTGGTCTTGGTAAGACCTTGTATTTGAGGCTTATCCTTACGTAAAGTTCCGTGAACTGTAAGCTGATATTCCTTCAGTTTTTCAGCGAAAGGTATACTACTAAAGAAATTGTCCAGTGTGACGTTTCTGTTGGTTCCTCGGATAGGTTCACACATACGAGGTACTGATGCCAAGTTCGAATTATCACAATAAAACGGCCCTGCCGGCTGTTTTCCCACATAAACCTCTAGATTCGCGGTATAGAACATTTTTGCATCGACTAAAGCATACTTTTTTGGCCGTAGCGATTTGGTTTCTTTGGTATATATATTCTAAAACAGCACCTGCCTCTAAAGGCTTCTAATTTTTCATTTAGAGTAGCGTACATTGACATATTGTAATACTTAGATAAATTAGAGACAAATTTATCTAATATTTCTCCGATTGGAGCCAATTTATCTAAACTGATTCTTTCTTGTCGGGTGCTTTTATCATCAAAGCGAATATGTTTTAGCAACAACTGAAATCTTATTCTCGACATAGTCAATCTGAAAATATCCATGGACATCCCATCAGTTCTGAATAAATCTTCAGCGTTTTGGTGGCTACTTTTGGAGGCACCAGATATATACGGCAGACTCAGCAATGCTTTGATTTCTGTTACATCTGTTGGTCTGAAAAATCGATTTTTAGAGAAATGGTATGATTTATCCTCTGTGAATTTATTGGTGTAATCAGCAGTTTTCTGTAACATGTCCTCAGTATAATAGCAATTCCAAATTTCTGATGATTTTTTCATTTGGCGAATATTTCCTCTAGGACCAGGCAAACGAGTAACGATATTTTCGGCACGAGTTCTTACATTGCGAACCAAGGTACTATGCTTTAGCCAACGGGTTCCATCATTCCCAAATAAATACGGTACTCGAGACGCTGTTTAATTATCCTCTTCATTATTAGAAGCATCTACACTTTCCTGATTTTCAGACACATCTTGCTCTGAGTTTGTATCAAAGTCGAAAACCTCTTCATGATCACTGAGGAGGCTCTAGTAGGATTGATAGCCGACAACTGGCGATTCGCCACGATCAGTTCGATGTAGACTCGCGAACTAGATTAGCAACACGTCTATATTAACGAGCTCTGGTTGTGAGTATCTGACTTTAGGAGAAATTAAACCGTTCAAAGTTTCACCATGAATTATTTGTTCAGCCATTTGCATAATATAAATGCCACAATTGTACATTGTACACTATAAACTTGTACACCAATTTTCGCCAATACAAGTTGGTATTTTACAGATATTTTTTCCATGAACTGGGGTTTCGAAGAGAATGCGATTTTTTCTTAATCTTTTATGTTTTCTACTTTGGATCGCGTAACTTCCGCGGTCGACAAAATCGTAGAGAACATAGTCTTGGATTTTTTCATAGTATAATTTGAACTGAGAATATTTATCAATAATAACTGTAAAGGTACTAATGAAGTGCAATTACGTTAATTTAAAATAAACAGAGTAGTTAAAATTAAAATCTATATGACTGTATCTTTTCTCAATAACGTCAGAATCAGAGGTATACAACGATGGTGTTACCATTTCCTGCAACTGTACCCATTACGCCATTACATTGTATACCCATTTTATTGTTCTATCTCGTTTTACACCTCTCCCACATGTTAGACGTATCGCAATCATATTGTCGGACATCTCTAGCTATAAATAATGCTGTAGTAAAATTCTATATTGGTTAGGAGGAACTACACCTTTCAAAGGTTCACCATGAATTATTTGTTCAGCCATTTGCATAATATGAATGCCACAATTGTATGAAGCATTTTGAATGACGTTTCATTTGTTGTCATCCATTATACTTTAATTTCGGTCCATTTGAAAAATATCATATTACGTAAGTTGACACTCTATGCACATAGGATCGTGGTAACAAAATTGTTTACTTTTACATTTGTATATATAAGCCTAGTGTAAAGACGTTTCTTCATTTATTTCTTCACTTATTGCTTTGAATAAAATGCCTTATAGTATTATCAGTATTTTTTATGCAGACGCGATTTGAAACTTGTCTCGACTTCGAATTAAGCGTGGTATTTAACAAAAATTTTGATATATACATGTCAGTGACATTTTTTTCATTAGGTACCACCGATTGATGGAAGTCAAAGCTATTTATTTCTTTTATAGGACATTCAGTACCATTATATTATGTACTACAGTATATTCTGATATTCCAGAAAAGATAGTATAATAGCTTGCATCTTTGTAAAAATGATTACCAAGTACAAATACATTTATCTTCATTGTTAAAAATTTAATTATATTAGTCAAATTGTGTTGAGGAAGCATGTGTGACTTTCTGGATTTCATTTAATTGCTTATCCGTAATCAAATTAAGTTCATTATGGATACATTCATCTTTCATTAATACACTTCACTTACTCAAGGCTATTGGTGAAATACTTTTTGTACTAGTATCATCACTCAGAGGAGATTGTTCACTGTTGTGTTGAAACAGTAAAGTTCGAAATAAATATGGGCCTTTCTTTATTCTCGTGTTTCGACAAGCTCTTTTCCAACAGAAATTTTACGTTTTTGTGATGCAAAATGTTTCTTTTCAATTTCCAATTTGCATTCCGTGTAAACTGTCAGTACCTGCGATGTAGTTTTCTTTGAAAAAATCTGGTTGATTTGTAATTTGACTGACCACATAATATATTATTTTTCTAGTCCCCGAGCCGAGATTCTACAGGAGCATTATTAAGACGTTGGACATTATTATTTTCAGTTTCTGACAGTAAACCATACCACATGCACATGGCTAAAACTGGAATGTATTTTCTTAGAGCGTGCATAATAAATTTAAGTTTGTAATATATAGTGTACTCACAACCAGCTGTTTGATCATTGTCTGCTTTAGAACTGCATAGTTTAAAAATTTGTAAAAACTTGTGGTAGAAATGACTAGATTTATAATTTTTTTTAACATTTCTTATCGCATGTTCTCTTATTGTTTATGTTTATTTATAACTTCTTTTGACTTTGTAGGTATCTCGTATTTTGACACAATATAAGAATTTAATTGCTTGTGATCTCTACTTCTGTTGTATTTTGAAAACTATATGTGACATAGATTACCATTACCAAATTTCCATTTTATCAATGTCGTTTATCATAAATGCAAATCCGAAAGTCTCTTTGTAAAATATTTTAACTTACTTGCGTGCTAAAATAAATTGATTTACATTATTCGTAACATATATGTATGTGGGTTGAATGTGGAGGTCTATACCTTTTCTTGTATATATATATATATATATATATATCAGAATATATATCGACACAGATCTTTAAATCAACCGCACAACTCCAAAACTGGGTAAAGTAAAACTAAAATCAACTACCACATTTTTAAAAACAGGCTATTGTTTCTTATTGTATATTTAAAAGTATTTGAAATTTGCAAACCACAAACGTATTGCGCTAGCATAACGGTTGCAACTAATTTGATCAATTCTAGGCAATAAATTTTACTTTCAGTTATTATTATGACACATGCATAACTATTTTTTTAATGCTTGGGACCTAAATAGAATTTTTTTAAAATTCCGCTCGTGTATGCCTGTCTAATGCCGTGCCCGATACTTCAGGCCGCTCCCGGTTCATTAGTTAGGCCATCTCTTCCTCAAACGAAATATCTGAGAACTGGTCGGTTTCATGGATTCCTAGGCCTCCTTGGTATCTGGACATCGTTTTTTCAATTTTGTATTCAAATCTGTTGAAATAAAAGATTGATTTACTTATTTACCTTACTTAACAGCTTTAATTTGTCTGGAACATAGTTTACACACACCCCCATCCTTAGTTTTGTTATAGTGGTGCCATACAGAATGTATATCCATTGTTTGCTATAGTTACTTTTGGCAACAACTACAAGAAGAACAAGAAATACTTCTGTAATACTGCCTCCTATCTAAAATCAAATAAACATATCCTTACCTTATAGTAGAGGGTCCACACCTTCGAAAGCCGTCTAAATCGCCAAGTAACCCATTCCAGCAAGGTAAATAAATTTTGAGCTCGCATATCGAAAGAGGGTCCTAATGGGCATCCGAAATGGCTTGTTGGACTTTTTTTGGCGCTTGCACAACTTCTCCACAAGAAAAAAAGATGGCGGAACGTTATTTCAAGAATGTGTGTTTTTAAACATATACCTCTCGCTAGAAAATTAACTACGTACGATATTGATGTGATTTTTTATATTTGTATACTACTAACATGAGCGCATATATCTGTACTGTTAGAATTTCAAAATCACTTACGATTTTATTCTAAATAAATCCTAAATCACAGGAAGCAAATTTGTGTGTTTGAATTTTCGACGTGCGATCAACTATATTAAATGTTTAATTTTTTTATATATTATATGCGAATGAAATATGGTCTAAAGATCAAAAAAGTTTTTGCAAAAAAAATTAGCTCCATATCTTTTACAATTTTTGAGTTACATACTTTTCAAATTAAACCATAATTTAGGTCCGTGATACTCCTATTACCATGCGGCAATTATCTCACGTACTGCTATCTGGTTAATTGTAATGCATCAAGATAGTAAGCAAATACATTTTTGATATTGTGTTATTATTATTTATAATTTTACAAAAATATTAATATGTAAAATGAAACTCATTGGCATAGTATTTATTAGATCTATAGGTTATGAAGGTGTTGTATATGGAGATATTTATTATATATACCATCATTATACAATATAGAAATAAAATATGAACACGTACACAAAACGTGTAATTTATAAGTAATAATAATAATAATAATAATGCATAATTATACACAGCTCAGTAAGCATCGACAAAGCAGTACTAGACTAGTAAGGATTACTGTCTGTTAAACACTGCTCTGTATTATTTCTACCCTTAAAACAATTGTAGGAAAGGCCACATGCACATGCAACAGAACATCAACATTTTTAGTCACACTCTACTTTACAATTCCACTTTTTGTTTTTTTTTTAACCACTTGTGGTTTTTTGTCATCATTTGTGGGTTTATTTGGTTATTCTCTATCAGATATCCAAATATTCTGGAAGAGTGTGATGTGTTTTCTTAACTGTTTTTCAAGTTACCGAGGTAATTTGTTTAAAATCCAGAATTTTGTGTTAGGTAAGGAAAGTATAGGAGAATCTAAACCACTTCTTGTGAATAATTTTTACAATTAAAATTATTTTGCAGTAAGCAGGGTTTGACCCTGCTTCGCTAAGTACTTCAATTGTAAGCTAAGCTAAGCATACCAAACTACTGGACTTAATGGCCGTTTCAAATGCAGTAAGTAAGCTCTCTTGTAGGACTTAGCAAAAGTATGTCTAATAACTTTATGAAAAATAAATGCTACCTTGGTGAATCTAATTAAACTCACTATGGCCATACAGATTCACATAGGTCTTACGACCATCTTCAATGACACGATCACCAATTGGATCGCAGTTATCTCCAAGATTAGTCAAACTGTTTAGATGGCCTGTTTGATTTAAGGCAACTGTAACTGCTCACTTTTTCCCCTTCGGAAAGATTAACTGACAGGTCACACAATACATAGACTGCCAATAAACAATATTTACAATATTTTCTTCTTTATGTTTTTCACCTAATTATTTATTGGTTTTGTCAATACTATAAAATACCCTTTGTTGTCGTATACCCACAAAACTTTTGTAGTTTTTCTATTTTGGAAAAATTAAACATACCTTTCGTAAATATTATTGTGTTCGTTTGTTCATAGCTGCACAGATTTTATGCTAGGCGTGAGGAATCCAAGTTCACATTGTTGGGCAACATTTGTCCTTATTTACACCAATATTCAGGGCTTGTTTTCTTAAGTCATATCGTACTTTTTTTTAAATCCGAAGTTTAGGTCAATTTTTATTTTTAAACTCAATTTATTAAAACATATTAACGATTTCGTACTCTATTTGCAAGTCTAGATATACTGTCCTAAACCAAAATGACGTAACTTAAAATTTCCTAAGCAAATTGGACGTACTTCAAACTTTCCTTGTTAAATGACCGACTTTTTTCAATAATCAATAAACCATTATTTTTGCATCTGCCTCATAGAATTAAATTCAAAAATAGAATGAAACTATTTAAAAAAATAAGATGTGTTGAGATTAGCGGCATAAAATGTCAAATATCTCAAGAAGAGCGTATAAAGAAGTACGTCATTTTGGCTTAGGACGGCAGTATATTACATGTAACAAATTACATCATAATTTAAAACCACGTATTTATTGCACCGAAATAATTGTTTAATAATTTTCAGACAATGAGTGATCTAATGATCAAGAATAATATAACACCTAAATCAAATTAGGTATTAGACTAATATATGATCTATCCACAATTGCACAGAACGAGCCCTGCCGTAGCTGTCACGTTGCGCGCTAATAACGAAACATTATTACGGTCGAATTTAAAAATCCGTATCTCGAAAACTGTATAAGATATCGAGCTAATTATTTTTGAAAAAACTTTTTTCATCTTTAGACCATATTTCATTCGTATGTAATAGATACAAAATTCGAATATTTAATATAGTTGCCCGCACGTCGAAATTTCAAACACACAAAATTCATTCATGTGATTTTGGATTTATTTAGAAAAAAACCGTAAGTGATTTTGAAGGTCTATTAGTACAGATAGATGGGCTCGTGTTTGTAGTATATAGATACAAAAAATCAGATTGATATCGCAAGTAGTTAATTTTTTAGGAAGAGGTAAACGTTTAAAAACACAAATTCTTGAAATAACATTCGGCCATGTTTTTTTCTTGTGGAGAAGTTGCGCAAGCGCCAACAAAAGTCCAACAAGCCATTTCTGATGCCCCTAAGGACCCTCTTCCTGAATTCGTTTCCAAAAATCATTTACCTTGTTGGAATGGGTCATTTCAATTTTTAAAGCTTTGGACCCCTTACTATTACCTTCAAATTCACTTATTGGTTCACACGAATCTACTCACTTAAATGTGTTTATTGTTCAACTCTCAATACCGAATGCCCACTGCGCGCTGTTGCCTACGTGGTATTTTTTATAGCAAATTACCGGTAAAAAGCAAGCCGCACACCAAAGATGCACGCCACAGCGGGACGCATTTGTACACGCCGCATTTGTGTAATCTAAAAAGTGGAAACGTATTCGCGGCGCATTTGTTGCGATTGTTGCGCACCACATTTGTTGCGATTTTCACTTGCAGTGATGTCGTCGTCGTCGTCCTCTGACGATGATTTTTTAATGTGGCAATTATTAAGGAAAAAGAGACGCCGTTACTGGGTTCACCCTTACAATGATCGTTGCGCGAGTACTGGTAAATTCAAACTTTCAGAAGAGTTGGAGCACGATGAAGAAAAGTTTTATTCTTATTATCGAATGTCTCAAACTACATTCAAATTGTTGTTAGATTTAGTTGGACCATCTATAAGAAAACAAAATACAAACTATAGAGAATCAATTTCTGCTAAAGAACGTTTATTGATAACGTTAAGGTACGTACATTATTATAGACCAACATTGATTACTTAATTAATATTATGCATGTTAGATGAGGATGGTATTGAATACATTTGCTTTTGTAATTGCGTCTATCCGCGGTCCTGATAATATTGTTGTTCCGGCTCTGTTCGTAGGTCTTGAATTTGGCGAGAAAAGTCACCATAAAATGCAGCTGATGCACCTGCAATGCTCGATGATGCACCTGCAATGCTCGATGATGATTGTTCAGAATAATTCGACATTGTACTTTGTGGTGGCTGTGGGTATTTAATTTTTTCAATAGGATCTAACACACCTTTTTGAAATGATAATTGTTCACGTTGTGTCATCGAGTTCATATGAGGAAGTAAGCTCAAAAGGAACAATTGGCATGGATCTTTTTGTGACACTTCTGTTCTACTTTCTGTTCTGTGTCTTTTTGAAGTGAAATAATCTATTGCACAGTTATCTACAGCATTAAGTGGTCTTGTCTTCTTGTATTTACTTGTTTGACTTGACGGCGTATTTGGCTGCATATAATGATTTCCAGGGGATGGTGAACTGGTTGGAACTAAACAATGAATTTCCCTACGTTGATCTGTGTCTATATCGGGTGTAGCCGATAGTGGTAGAAGACTGTCTTGTGAATTTAAATCATCAGCGGTGTTATGGCTAGTATTTTCCTTAACGATGACAGGACTGCTGTTTTGAGATTCACTTATATTTCCCTCCTGGGCACGGTTCTTTGTAAATGTACCTATTTAAAAATCTCAAGTATTGTGCTAAGTAATATTCTTTTTTCGACCCTGCACCAGAACCACTTTTAGATTTGGTATTGTTTTCCATTTCGTTTTGCCGTCGTTACCTGTAATAAAACAATACATGCATTATATTATGTACAGTAGATATGTCCATGGATGTAGTGCATGAAAGAGAGCAAATATGCCAAAACCTATAGGCTACGTAATCAATATGTATTTATTTCATTCCAGACATTTAGCCACTGGAGCATCGTTTCGAGCAATGTCTTTTATATTTATGAGAGGTGAAACGACTATTGGAAAAATTGTTGACGAAACCTGTGACGCTATATGGGAAGTTTTACAACCACTATATGAAAAAACCAACAACAAATGATTGGTTACGCATTTCAAGAGAATTTTTGGAAATCTGGAATTTACCGAATTGCCTAGGTGCAATAGACGGTAAACATATCCGCATTAAAAAACCGTCAAATAGCGCATCTTCGTACTTTAATTATAAAGAGTATTTTTCTATTAATCTTATGGCATGTTGCGATGCAAATGGATTATTTACAAGTATGGACGTTGGCGATTATGGCAGAAATAATGATTCTGGTGTGTTTAAAAATTCTGGATTAGGCCATGCGCTTTTAAACAATACTTTAAACATTCCCAAGCCATCGCCATTGCCCGGCGAAGAGGAAGTTGGACGTTCATTTCCCTATTATTTTGTCGCTGATGAAGCATTTCCTCTTTGTATAAATATAATGAAACCATACAAGCAAAGACTCTTAAACAATGATCGCCGAATATTTAATTATCGATTGTCTCGCGGACGAAAAATTGTAGAATGTGGTTTTGGCATGCTTGTGTCAAAATTTCGTGTATTCGAAATTCCTATATCCTGTTCAGTAAATAAAGTTGTTAAAATTGTAACAGCCGCTTGTGTATTGCATAACTTTATCAAAATAAATGAAAACATTAATTTTACTCCAACCTCTGAACTTGAACACAAATTGACAGCGACCTCTAGTTGTCGTAATCATTATCAAGGAAGACCAAGTAAAGTTGCCATTTATAATCGACACTACTTATGTAAATATTTCACAGAACCCTATGGTTCAGTACCTTGGCAAAATAACTACATACTTAATAATTAACAAATCTGATTAGTAAATACACCAAGCAATATTACAATTATTAATTCATATTAGACAGGATGAGGTAAAAAATTAGTTTATCGCCGTTACGGTAAAGTTTAACAAATTTATTTCTACCTTTTTTATTTACTTACTTTTTAATTAGTAACAGCAATAGTCAAGAGCTTATTTCGAGGCCCACTGTTATTATAAAAATATAGGAAGTTACATTTTATGATAAATCCATAAAATAATGCACATGCAAAAGATAAATAGAAATTACATATATTCATGTCTTATCACTTGGTGTATCTCTACTGAAATGTATATAAAAAGTACTTACCTGTTTCATTAAATTTGTTTCCTGTTTTTGCCCATAATAATTCTGTCACCCCTCTATTACTATATTCTGGAAGGCAATGATCATACAGTGCGGGGTTTTGTTCTATTTCTTGAATAAAATTTATGCAAAAATCTAAATCTTCTTTCGTTTTAATTTATTGTCGCGTGTTGCAAGGCCGCAAATAAAGAACGTGATCTATCTTTGAAATATTATGCGGCGCGTCTGCTGACTCGTAGCATATGTGTCTTGCCCAGTGTTACCAATGTAATTTATAAAATTACCCACGGCAAATTTAAAAAATACCCGCTTTTACCCGCACGACCAGATTAAATTACTCGAAATTTTACCCTCACAGAATAATATTAATAACAGTAGACTTTGTTAATAGGTTAAAAATTATACATATAAACTACTTCCATGTTTCGACCCTGTTTTGATACAGGCAGCTATAGTATCTACTAATATTACAGGTGGGGAAAATAAAAAGGCAACATACTAATTCTGATTTAATTTCCAAATATTTACATGGTACATATCTTCATTCGGCTCAAATTCTATAATACCCCCAGAATCTTGTATACCCCTTTTTGTGTATAACAGTGCAGCGAGATTATCTGTATTTAGTTTATTTCGAATATCAGTTTTTATGTTATTAAACTCACTGAAAATTCTCTCAACAGACGCATTTGAGAAGGGCATAATTAAGAGGAGATTAATAACTATTTTTAAATTGGGAAATCTTAATATTCCAGCTGTGTTTTTAATAACAAATATTTCACGCCAATAATCTTCTGCAGATTTAGAAGAATCTATTTGCAATTTCTGATAGTCAAGAAGTGCATGTTCCTTCCACTCATCGTCTAATTTCTGACAATTAACAAATTTTTTTAAGATAGGGAATCGATTTGTAATCTTTTTAAGAGATCTAATATTGAAAGACTGTGCCATTTCTGGTTCAACAATTTCTAATATTTCAAATATTTCATCATCGAAAACAAACCGTTTTTTAAAATCTGTCACTAATGCAATATAAAATAATAAGCAATTTTGTAGAAATAAATCTAAATCAGCTTTGGATGCCCTTGGATCGCTTTTTACATCCTGAAAACTGTCAGTTGCCAGAATACCTAAGTAAACCTGATTTAAAGGTAGAAAATTGTTTTCATCTAAATGATTCAAACGAAATATATCTGCATCTTTCACATAAGAGAGTTTCATGTAGTTCAAACATAAAGTTTTTAGCAGTATGGAAGCTTCTGGTTTAAGTTTATGCAAAAGGGGTGTCTCGGCTTGAAACATTACATTGAAATTATTGAGAATACTTAAAATGTAACTCATAAATTCCAGATATATTTTAGTAAATTTGTTATTTAAACTATTAAGCATATCTTCAGTTGTCCTTGATGGGTCGGTAAAAACGTACTCTCTAAAATAAGCACATAAGGGATCGTATTGCTCAAGTACACGATCTACACACGCCTTTAAAGAAAGCCATCGTGTATTTGATGGTAATAAAATTTTATGTATCTCAACGCGAAAGAATGAATAGCTGAAATTCTTTAAACTTCTCTTGTCGCCCATAACTTCTACTGAAATGGGATCCTATATTTCTAAGCAAATCCTCGACCGATCTTGGCAGTTTTAAACAAGCCTTTGAAGATGAGAGGTGAATCATATGACATGAACACTTTATTGACACTATATAAGGCAAATCTTTTTTTAAAAGCGCATATACCGAATTATATTCACCAAACATTACGTTCGTGGTATCTGAAGAAAAGTCAACAAAATTAGTGAATGGAATTCCTTTTTCTATTATGACGTTTTTGAGACATATATACAAATTGGTAGATGTTGCATTACTCATTTCAACAGTGTCAAAGAATTTGGTTACTACCTTATTTTTTATAGTACAAAAATAAATCACTGTAAATGTACATTGTTTAATTGAGGCTTTATCAGTACTTTCATCCATGATTATGGAAAAAAAACAACCAGGACTTGATAAAGCTGAAAACATATCTTTACTGAAAATGTTTCCTAGACAATTTTTTACTACAGCAGTAGCTTTAGTTCTTTTCAAAGATATTTGTCTTGCTATTTGGGAGTCGGGAAATAGATCTGAGCATACTGAACTCAGAGTGTCAATTAAGCTAAAGGGCAAATTTTTTTCGGCCAACAACCCACATAATTTTAATTCAGCTCGCTTAACAGAATTATCCTGAGATAAAAAACCCATATTGGAATTTTTTTTATTTTCTGTTATTTTGTTGTAGTTTTGTTTGTGTTTGTCAGAGGAATTATGACGCCGAATATCATTTTTGTGTGCTACTATGTCACAATTACATACTTTACAAAAACCATGTTCATGACCTTTGTCAGTATTCAATGACTTTGTTAGCCAGTTACTAAATTCAGGAACTTGTAGCCAGGATGAACAAAATTTATTTAAACGTGGTGGTAACTTTTGACGTTTCTTGGGAATAATGATATCTTCACATTCTTCACTCGACTCGTTCACATCCACAACTAATTGTTCCTCTCCTAGTTCTGATTCCGCGATCAAATTATCCAAAAGGTTTGCCTGGTTATGTGATTCCTCCTAAATAAAAAACAAATAATCATGGATCTTAGAATGTTTCAATTTAAGAGTTTACCTGCACTTGTACATCCAAAACCACATCTGCACTAGTAGTTGAGGCAGGCTCTACAGCTATGACCCCATTTTCAGTTTTAGCCTTTACTTTAGCCTGTAACTTTAATAACCACCGATCCATAGTTTAAATTAGATCTAAGATCTATCAGATCACAACCTTAAATGAAAAAAAATGATGCTGTCAGCTAAGCTCTATTAAAATTTTAATGCAAATATAATTAAAATCAATATAAACTGAAAAAAGCTTTTTAAGCTATATTTATAGATTGATAAACTTAAGTTTAATACGTAGTACTTTAAAATATACAATTGGCGCATTTTTACGGCAAGAAACATATGATACGTAAAGAAATTGTAAACATTTTCTTACCTTATTGACTTATTGTCTGAATCTTTTGATAAAATAGAACTGAAAAGACTTGTACATGAACATACAACTATACAACAGCAACAGATAAAATATAACTTGTAATAGCGCGAAGCTAGCCTTGTGTGACTTGCGTCGAAGTGACAAGGGGCCGCTAAATTGAAAATGAAACTTGAGAAAACCAAAGTCACTAATTCAAAGCGCTATAGTTACCAAAGATTAGGCTATACTACTAGATGGGGTTGTTGTCGTTGTTAGTTGTAGGGCACTTCAGCAATGTTTTCTCTGCGCATGTCACGATTTTCATTGTTTTCATAAATACCCGATTTTACCCGCAGCAATATTTTACCCGCAGGGTAGGTTCAAATACCCGATTTTCGGGTAATTACCCGCAAATCGGCAACACTGGACTCTTGCCGCAATTGCGTTGTCGGTGTGCGTGCTCATACTTAAATATAGGTTTGTTTTGGTTCGCAAAACGGAAACAGTTTGGAAACTGCGCAGGACAGTATGCGTAGATGCAATAAATCCATAATAGTTCGAAACTGTCGAGGACTCGTAATTGAACCAGAACGAATATTGGCGCATTTTTGATGTTTCTTCTTATTACAAACATTCAGGAACTTTGAGTTGGCTGCCTTGAAAACGTTTCATGTGTAATTTTACTAATTTTAGTTTTAGCAGTTGACACCCTTTTGAAGAGTTATATTTTGTATTTCTGTATTTTTCACAAAGCAAAGTAAGCAAATACTTCAGTTTTTAAAACCTCGTAGAGCTATGTCTGGTAGGTATATGTAATAAATAATATGTTATTTCAATGAAGTGTAATAAAAAATAATTTTCAGAAGAGTATAATTTGTCCGATTTTCTGGTTGTAAATAGCCAGAAAGAAAATGAAGATGAAGGTGATCAATTCTTTAGTAAAGAGAAAATTTTAACTCTAATCGATCTTTACAAGAATAATAAACCGAAAGTAGGTAGGGGAGAAATTAAAAGTATGAAGAAAATATGGGACAAAATATCTTTTGATATATCAAATAAATTTAAAATAACAATACTCCCAGCAAAATGTGAGAATAAATTCAGAGTTTTGGAGAGATCTTATAAAAAAAGTTATAGATAACAACAGTAAAACTGGAAGAGGAAGGGAAGATTTTCCATATGAAAGTGAATTTAATGAAATTTTTGGAAAAAATTAAATATTGTTCCAAAAATTTTATTAACTTCATCAGAAGTAATAGTACCCCCAAGGCTAGTAACTGATGTAGAAGAAAAAGCAAATATACCAAGTACCTCAAGATTGAATGAAGATACATCAATAATAGAAAATATTCCCTCTACGTCTAAAGATACTGCCATTGCCACCTCTAAACAATAATAAAGAAAATGATATTCCTACCTTAAGCTTACCAGAACGGAAAGCAACACAAAGAAAGAGGACGAGGCCTACACCATCTTACACTAAAAGAAATGAAGTCTTAACCGACATAAAAAATGATTTAAAGGCATATTATGCCGAAAAATTAAGCATCCAAAGAGAACGATTGCGAATTGAAAGAGAGAAGCTGGAAGATAGAAAAAACAGAACTCGTCTCTTAGAACAACATTATCATCGAGATAATAATGATAGTTTGTAGAACTTCTTACTACATTTTTTTTTATTTTTGTGATATTTGTTTTTTATAACAAACGAACTTTAATTTTAATTTCATATTTATTATTTATGTAAATACACTTAAAAGTGTGACACACAGTATCTACTCACTTAAGATGAAGATGCTTTTTTATTTTTTTTCCGATTTGAACCCATATATATTTTACTGAAGTAAGGAACAAATTTAAATCAATAAATCATATTGGGCATTTTTTTATAAAATTTTATTAATGAAAATTGTTCACAATTATCCAAAACGTTAGGTCCAAAATTTCATCCAAATAAAAAAAATTATAAATGTACAAAATTTCAAAAAATTACAAATTACTTTACAACGACCTGACAGCTTGAATTTAATTTCAAACAAAATTATCACGAATTTGTTAAGATGATATTTGCGGACGGACATTACTTTAAACATAATTTCAATTTTTTTCAGTTTTTTTGATTAAATATTGGGCATAAGGTTTTTTTGGAGAATTCTGAACAACTGTCAGTAAAAAAGTTTTCTGATAAAAACATGCCTAATATGTTTTAATGATTTCTTCGGCTTATGTTGGTACCGCAGGTAGCTTTGAATTTGTAGGAGGCGAATATTTTTTTGTCTATAAGTAGATACCAATTTGTTGTACACTTCAGTAAAATTAGGTTCAAATTGGAAAAAATAAATAAATTTGTGTCATCTTAAGCGTGTCACACTTTGTACGTACTTTTAAAATTTTATTTTTTTGTTTGTTTTGAAAATGTTACTTTCATACCAAAATAAACTGAAGAAGTAAAAAAACACATATTGGGCATATTTTTTATTAAAAAATGTTACTAATGAAAGTTACCGAATAACTTCACTTTCATCAAAATTACAAAATATTGAAATAGTGTAAGCGCTGTGACAATTTTTATTCGAAATAAAACTATAATTTATTTTAGGAAATACTCTGCACCTAACCCATTGAAATGGTATTATCAGATACATGACATTTATTAAAACAAAATTTTCATTAGTAAAATTTTCCGATAAAAAAAAAGGCGAATATATATTTAATTTTTTCAGTTCATTTTGGTATGCAGGTGGTTTTGTATTTCTATGGGGGTGAATGTTTTTTTTATGACACGCTGTATATTATGTATATTCCCAAAATAAAAGTTTGTGAAAATATTAATTTTCATTTTTTTTTTTATATAGTAAGTACATGATTATATTTCATTATGATACACAAATAGAAATCCTTATCCTGAAAAAGGTAAATATACATGGTGTTCCACTTAAAACTCCCAACAGAGATTACTCGAAAACTAAAAAGATATATTTTTAGCCCGTAAACGGCAAGTTTGATGATATTAAATAGTGTTGATAAATTTATAAGTTTAAGGACAATGTAAGTATAACAGAAAAATTTGAAGACAAAATGAAGCCATTGTAGGGTGGTAATGAAACATGCATTTGGCATTATCAAACAAAGATGTTGTACCACGTGAAACTCAGAAAAATTGAAAATATTTGCCGCTTAATAGTATTTAATATCAAACATGTGCGCATACGGAGTAAAAGTGACACTTTTTGTGTTGAGGATGTACGTGACAAACGAGCAAAGCGAATCCAGCAAGAACAGCTAAGAGAAAAAAAAACACTTTTACTCCACATAAAACATGCTATTTTTTCTTCAAATATCAAATACGAATTAAATAAATAAGTACTGCTTTGAAAATAAAATCCTAGGATTAAAAATAATATATTTTTTTCAAAGTAATACCTATCTATTTATTTGCCATTGAACGTTTGAAGAAAAAGTAGCATATTTTACGTAGAGGAGTTTTTTGATTTTTTTTTATCTCGGCTGTTCTTGCCGAGCTTGCTTTGCTCGTCTGTTAAGTACATCTTTATTGACACAAACAGTTTTACTTTTACTCCTTATAAAACAATATACTATTTTCAGTTTCTGAGTAATCAGTGCTGGGAGTTTATGTGGAACACCCTGTAAACATACAATTTTAACTAAAATATTAAACACATTTCTATATGTTTAAAATACTTGCAATATATTTACGAAAGGCATGACCTACACCATCTTGAGACTCATCATTTTCTTCCCCTTCGGCCTCTTCTGCATTAAATTCAAAATTTTCTGTGATACTAGGATCAATTGTCAAATCCAAGTTAACTTCACTGTCGATGGCTAAATGTGCAGAACACAGCATGCTCTAATAAAATGGCAAATATTTTCCATTTTTCTCAGTTTGATGTGGTACAACATTCTAAATCTTTGTTTAAGAAGACCAAATGCATGTTTAATTACCACCCTACAGTGGCTTAATTTTGTGTTGTAATTTTTCTCTGTTATGCTTAAATTGTCCCTCAACTTATAAGGAGTTAATAAATGCTTCAAACACGGGTAGGCACTGTCTCCCAAAATGTACTTGTCACCACATTTTTCCTCCAGAGTTGTTGACAGTGGGGAATTTCGAAAAACTCTAGCATCATGAACTGATCCAGGATATCCAATAAAGACATCTCTAAATTTCCTTTTGTCATCACATACACCTTGCATCTAAAATAATGGTAACTGCACATAATAACATAAAAGTCTGTGTAACTGCATATCTCTTAACTTTTGGTACTTACATGAATTGAATAAAATTTCCTCCTGTTAAAATACGATACTGGATCCTCTACTGGAGTATCAATTCTAATATGGCTGCCATCTATGACACCCAAAATCCCTGGAAAGTCCATAGTATTGAAACCCCCACTTATCTTCACTTTTTCGTCATCTGCTGGTCATCTAATAACATTTCCTGACAAACCAGAAATGAAATAAGACACTACTTCTATAATATTATGAAGTTTGCTTATTGATACAATAAATCTATCGGTGACATCTCTAAATCCGGCAGCTTCATGCCCAGCAAACCATAAAAATATTTGGATGCACTTCGTGGCCGATATAGCTTGAAAACCAGTGCTGTATTTCGAATAGCTTTCAGATTCCTCAAATGCAGCTGCAATTTGATGTACAACAATTATTCTGGGTACCCTAAAAAAATAATAAATTATTTATATCTTTAAGCTTATTTCTGACTGATATATACATGGGTAAATAGTTAAGTTAATTCATTTTTACAGTTTTATGTAAGGAATGCAGACACTAAGTATAAGATAAACATTATATTTGTATAAATACTTATTTTAGCATTTTGCATACCAGTAGGTAGCAAAACTGTAAATGTTATCAGTCCTATTTTCTCTGTTGCATAAATAGGTAGGTATATAAAAATATGAATACTTTATAAAGCAAAACATTAAAATATACTTCTTATCCAAATACATACCTAAAATGCTGCTTGAACTCATCATCATTAAACAAAGCCACTGTTGTTTCACTATATTGTTCGTTTTTGGGGCATCGTTTCAAAAGCTCCGCAGCACTAAGTATTTCTAATATAGGTACATCATCGTCAGAAGATGAGGATGACATTGGTCAAGACGAAATATCAGTAATATTCATATTTATTTAACTTCAAAACAAATAACACAACACTTAAACACAATACAACGCAAAAGAGGTTAATATAATGACCAGGAGTAGCGATTAGTGATCAGATCAGAGCGCCATACTGGTACCGTGGTAGCAGCGAAACGTGAAACGCAAAAGCGCATGCTCAACAAAAACAGTCCAGATTTGTCCATACTCGAGGGCATGTACGATTTCTGACGGTCCCTGACAATCCCAGATTATTTCTAACAGAAAACCAGAACAGATGATCGGTGAATCCGAACTAGTCAAAGACAAACCAGAACGCGTTTTACTAACTGCGCATGTGCCTGACGTCCGAGGACAGGGTATTTTTCAAAACCAGAACAAACCTTATATATGTTCATTAAATGCGTCTCGATTCATATGCGTTGTGCATGCAGCGTGCATCTTTGGTGTGCGGCCGGCCTAAAAGATATTGATTTCTTCGTCGATTCTTTCAAGGATTTTTAGGCGGTAAATCGGTAAACCGGAATTGCAATCCCTAATTCAAAGTGAGCCCATCAGAATTTATTTTAATTTTTGATATAATGTTTTTAGCTGCCGGTTTTAGGCCATTATATTCTTTAAAGTTCTCTTTCAGATTCAGACTCAATTTCTAAAAAGTTTTCTATTATATCATTGTTATTGCCTTCTACATCAGATGCTAGGCAATTTTCCATAAATACTGGAGCTAATTTTATGGCAAAGTGCTTTTGATTCTCCCAACCATTAAGAAGAACGTGTGTTAAGCTTTCCATTGTTTTTCTGCAAAATCGTGACGTACACATGGATGTTTAATAGGGTGCAGCATTAAAATTGATTTTCGACCAGGAAACTGTAACAGGGCTCAAAACATGGGATTTAGGATAAGAATAACATTAATTTTTTTTTTTCGATCAATTTTTCCACCCCCGCAATAGCTTTAATTTTTTTTGAAAAATTGATTTTCGACCAGGAAACTGTAATAGGTCTCAAAACATGAGATATAGGATTAGAATAACATACATATATATATATTTTTTTTTTCGATCAATTTTTCCACCCCCGCAATAGCTTTAATTTTTATGAAAAATTGATTTTCGACCAGGAAACTGTAACAGGTCTCAAAACATGAGATATAGGATTAGAATAACATTCATATTTTTTATTTTTTTTTTCGATCAATTTTTTCACCCCCGCAATAGCTTTAATTATTTTAAAAAATTGATTTTTGACCAGGAAACTGTAACTGGACTCAAAACATGGCATTTAGGATTAGAATAACACTAATATTTTTTATTTTTTTTTTCGATCAAATTACCCCCCCCCCGCGCAATTGCTTTATTTTTTTTTTCAAAATTTTAAACTGGGGCCTATTATTAAGAATTTGCAGCATACGCATCATCATTATTTTTGTTTTTGTTAAAATGCAATTTTGCACCCCCGTAGAGCATAAAAGTTTAATACCATCTTTAGTAGGAAATAAATTAGACCATCAGCTACAGAATTAGTTATTTAATACGAAACATGCGAGAACATTTACAAAAGCTAACAAAAAGGTGTATAAATTATATAGGTTATTTTATTTAATTGGCAGAAAAATGCTTCTTGGTATTAAATTTTGGCATAACTTTCCTGGAGAGAAGGGTGTTCCTAATAACTCCGTCGCGCTTCTTTTCATCACATACTAACATCGAAGATTCTGTAACTACCTTGACTGCCCTTTCAACAGCCTGACTGTGACATGGAAACTTCTTAATTTCTTGAAGAAGCAAGGAATCTAAGGGATTTTTAACAATTTCTTTCAAATCATCTTCAGATGCGCTTTTCAAAAGGGGCGGTTCAGTAAGTGGAAACCCCTGCCAATCCCCTAGAAGATTCCAATATTCGGTAGCTTCAAAATTAAATTGTGGTAGGATGAATGTCCGAATTTTGGTCTGCGGTTGTGACTGTTTACGAATTTTTAAAATTCGCCTATAAGCCAGTTCACGAATAGTTGAACTGTCGTCAGATAACATCGCTAATAACATATTTTCTGGGTGCCCAAAATAACCGTTCCTCTGAATAACTTGGTCGATCACATTTTTCAGTTCCTGTGGTAGATACCTCGAAGCCTTAATGATCTTGAACAAATGTTGTGCACCGTAAACGCATGATGGTTTAGTTTTTATTGCAAACCATACCGGTGCATAAACTTTTATAATAAACTCTGCTAATATTTTAAGATTTAGTGATGGATTTCGAGTTGACACATATAGCCTCAAAATCCTATTTGCAGTCGTCAGCCATCGTGAGTGAACCAATTTTCCCGGTTGTCTTTTTAGTAACCCTTCCTCACAAGAACCGGTAGAAACTAATTGACACATATCAAAGAGGTAGGCCTGGTCTGTGCTTAAAGTTTCCCTGTCAATGTCTGGCAATGTAACATTAATTTTTTTTAAACCAACCCTGGGAAGATTTTCGCAGCTTTGAAGTGCCTTGCCTATTATTCCTGATAAATTATTGGGCCCTTGTGTACCGCCATCTAAGTGCTGAATCAAATGGCGCAATGGCAGCTCATTCGCATGCAATAAACAAACGAACCATTTAAAAAAAAATTAGATGCTATAAATAATGTACCAGTGCCCAAAAATACTATGTTTTTAGGCTTATTAGATGTTTGACGACAATATAAATTAGTTTGAAAAACTATGTCTTCTAATACAGCGTCGGTAAAAAAGAGCGGAAATAGTTTTCCTGGTATAGGAGAATCCATATTTTTTACTACATCAGTTATTGCTGTGTCAGCAATGAAGTCTCCTGGTTCTTCTGGTACCGTATCTTTGGATCAATCACGAGTGTTTTTATTTCATGCCATCCTCAATTGTAAAATTGAGAGAGGCAAGTGATATTCCGAATCTGATTCGCTGTCAGACTGCAAAATATTTATATGATATGATATATGACTCAGCGTCAACATTTCCTACGTCAATATCCTCTTCTATATCAATATTGTCCAGGTCTTGCATTAATTCATTATAGGCCATACCTAGGAAGATGAATGGCAATGATTCCATTTTTACTCTCTAAGAAGAAAAAAAACTATAAAGTGGCGGTGGTATAAATAAGGTACCACAACAGTACATCAAGTTATGAACAAGAATATCAACAGGTTTATAGCATTTTACGAAAAATGTATTCCACAGACTCTATTGTAATATGTTTGTGACAAATTTGAAACAATTTCGTAATTTTTACTTACTTTTTATCAATTTCCAAACGAAGCATGCACAAATGATGGTTCGCAACTATTAACATAATCTTACACACATATGCAGTGAAAAATCGCACCGCACTAATGTTACAATGATGGAATATATCGTATAGACAACACACAGTACACGGGTTTACATATTCGACCATCGCGCGATATTCTAAATGTATTTGAATGGGTGGCGTATTTTATGTACCACTGCCCCATGATATGCACATTTTTCTGGGCACATTTTATGTACCAGTGCCTTTGAAAGAGTTAATGTAGCCTAGAAAACACCAGAAGTAGTGCAGAATTTTTTGTCTATGGATGAGAAAAAAAATACGAGGTGGTGTCACCACAATACCACAAAGCAATAAATTGGAAGTCAAAAAAGCAACATATACGTATTGTAGTCATCAATCATTACAATAAATTTTACAAAAATTAATAATTTTTGGAATGAAATATTTGGAAACATTTTTTTTTTTCAGTCAGGCAGAGTCCTACTTCACAACTAGAACAAGACCACCTAGTTCTATGCTGTTCCGCTCTCATGCTACACAAAGCACATCTTCTCGAGGTACCATGCACAGGCATGTGTGCTGCCTTATCCCATCTTTTCTCTAAAGGGACATTTTTTTAAAAATTGCTCACTGGAGCTTCGGCACTAGGTCTACCCCTTCTTGGAAGTTCAGTGCTAACCCCTACGAGTCCATTTACAATTGATAGCCTAAAGATTTTTAAGTCCATCTTTTTACCTGCAGATCTCTGGGTGAAAATGATAAAAGAGTTGACGACGGCCACATCTACAAAATGCCACATAATCCATATTTCGTAGGTACTTTTCAGCTGATCTGCTTTGTCAACATACCCCATGTTGGAGTTACAATCTTTCACCATAAGTGGACATCCTATAGTCACTTTTTCTCCATTTTTCTGCTTCCGATCTACCGTCTCGTTGACATCAGGTTTATGGAAATTGCTAGCGAACAATACAGGCTTCTTATTCATCCATTTCATAAAAGAAATTCCATCGTCTGTAATACGCCAGTCACCGTCACCCCGTGCCATGGATTTATCTGATTTGAGGTCATCTGGTATCCCAGTTCTCTTTTTCTTTAGAGTACCACACGAATAAATGTGGTGGTCTTTTAGTTCTCGTAAAAGTGGTAGCGACGTGAAGTAATTGTCAAAATAGACATGATAATGCCCTGCAAGTGAACTTGTCAAATCCTTCACAACTCGAGCTCCCGCCTTTTTCAGATATATTCCCTATCTTAAAATTATAGATCTGAAATTGGTCTATATATCCAGTAACTGAAGCCCGGGCCCGGACCCAGACCTTGTATCCTCTCTTATGGGTTTATTTGGCATGTATTGGCGTAATGAGGATCGACCTTTGAAAAAAATCATTCTCTCACTCGTCTACGGATGTCAATTTTGATGGCATGTAAAATATCGAGAATGTACTTGAACAAACTGTCTGAAGACAGTTTGTTCAAGTAAGGTCTAATCTTGTATAACTTAACGTAATTAACATCTCCACGTTTACGCTGCAAGACATTGTCGTTTATATGCAAATTCCCTAATAGCCTATCAAAACGTGTTCGGGGAATTAAACTGGATATATAGTTATCCCTGAGTTCAACTCTGGTAGACCAGAAGTCTCGGTAACTTGGTAGTCGTTTGATACCCATTATAATATTTATGGCAAAATTTTTTTAATTTCATTGGCATCTGTGGGCAGAAAACACTTCCCTGTTTTGGAACTAGACTGTGTCGCGTAAAGATTTGTTTGATAAGAGATATGTTCGAATAAATCTTCCGGAAATAAACATAAAAAAATTTCAATAGGTAGTTCAACAAGTTCAGGAATGTTGTAAGGCCCATACTCATTATTGAACTCTCTTGGGGCTGCATAATTCGTTATTTGTTTCCTCCAAACAAATTTGTCCTTATTTAGATCAGCTTGTAGTTCAGAAAGAGGGATAAGGTCCTCGTCACTGAAATCATCACTACTATCATGAACTAAATAGTCATTATTATTTTCGCCAATATTGAGGTTTATTGCAGCCCCTACATCGTCATTGATAAAACATTGAGCATCATCACCTTCATCCTCTTCATCGACTTCTTCGTTATCCTCGGATTCATCCCCAGACGGAATTTCATCATCGTAGTCATCATAATTCATATTCTCCAAGTCACAATAACACCAATTTTTTCCTAAAACAACATTATTTGTTACAGAATGTTTCAAGTGGTTGCTGCTTTGTGGTATCGATTGAAACCACCCGATTTACAGTAATAATTACGCCTACAAAACAAAGAATACATGTACGACCGAAAATACAGTAACTTATAATCATAAATTACTAATAAATAAACTTACCTGCCATTTGCTCAAAAACTGTTAATATAAACCAACACCAAACTTATTGCACGTCAATTACAGCTGATACAATGAAACTTATTGACAGAAGCTCAATTACAAGATTCTGTAAACTAAAAAGTCCGCCTTGTATTTTTTACTCGATAGATGGTACTGATACACAAGTATTCAATGGGTGGTATCACATTAAAACCACACCGCCGCATAAATGTGGATATTTATAATGGCGGTACCATGCTGATGCCACAAAGCTCGACTTAACGGCTGGATTACTATCCATTGGAATTTATCGACACATAACTTTATCGAAGCGATAGCTATTGGTTCGATAGCGGAATGTATCAGAACATGAAAATACTTATGGTAAGCGAGTTATAAATTAGAGTTGTATTTGTTAAAAACCTCATAGGAGTTTTTAGATAAGAAAAACGTTTCTTATTTTCATGACAAGGTTTATTTATCAAAATTCAAATAGGAAAGGTCGTATGAAACCAAAGACATTGGTTTGAAGCTAAGGTAATTACGACTAAGAGAAACATAAAAATGTACTTCAAGTACTTGAGAAGGAATTTTTGTAACAACCTGATTCTAGAATGTATTCAAGCTGCCTAATACAGACAGAGCAGAGGCACACATAAATTTGTGGCATTTTCTGCATGAATATTCAGTCTTTCAATGCTTTTTGATATCACACCAATTACATGGCGCGTAAGCATTTGGTTTTAGGTAGGTTTTGAGGTCTTTCTAATGAAAATATATAATAAGTCTCATCCTGATATCTTTTATATATTTTCTTCAACATGTCATCCTGCAACTTCATACCTAAATCCTCTAGAAATGTTTTGCGCTAACATCTAAACTTTGGTGACATGTATGACCACTATATAATAATAAAATATGAAAAAATTATCCTAAACTTTAAATTTAAAAACGTATATATTAGAGAAAGTAATTTTGAAGCTTTATATGATTTTTGATTAACTCACTTACGTGCTGTGTATGAACACGAACGTGACTTTCGTTTTGGTCAGATTCGCGCACAAGAGCACTGCACAATTAATTTTGGTATGATTTTATTTTTACTTGGTTCGGCGAAAAAATAACATCCTGTATTGAATTTACGCGAATAATTAAAAGTCAAAAATTCTGGAGTCACAATAATGATATATTACGGTTCACGTTCTAACAATACATTTATTTATCACTAAGTATGTTTAAATTAATTATGTTGATTGGTAACACTTTAGAGTAGAAATTAGCCTTTTGTTGTTGTTGTTTTGTCGCGTAGCTGGTTCCCGAACTGACTGATTCGACTGACTCGACTCGACTCACTTCACTCGACTGAATGCGTTGAGCGCGTCTCGTTTTATATAAGATAAATCAAAGCTTCTGGAAGTGTTCGAGAATCGAAAATTCCAGGCGTTCTAGTCGTTCTAGATGGTCCAGATTGTTCGCCGTTCCCGAAAATTCGATCAGTACCGCCTCGTTCAGGGGGAGTGGCTTGTGTATACTCTCCAGCAGCGAAGGCTTGCTTTTCGAATTATTCTAATAATATAAAAAGTGTTTTTTCTAGCTCGCGGGCTTTACAGAGCGACAGAGGGACGTTAATTCTTAATTTTGACAATATGAATTACCCGATTTAAGAAAGGTACTTTGACATGTAAATCTTAACTTATCAAAAATTCCTCTTAAGATTTTTTCTGTCCGACAGCCAAATCAGTCGTGAGCTGCATGTAGGCGGATGTGTCTGCAGACAGCTGCAGCACATATACGAACAAATCTCAACAGAGGTGCAGGCGGCATTTCTGTTTCATTCTGGTTTCTGCGTTGTGTGTATTAATTGTGTTTTGTACTTGCTATGGATAATAAAAAGAAACTTGCAATAATTGGAGGATTTATAGTTTTATTTGATAATAAAGAGAAGAAAAGGGTGTGGTGGTTCTTGGAAAGAAGAAATTACTCTCGTATCAGTTTAATTAGAGAACTCGAAGCAAGAGAGTCTCATGATTTGCACTGTTTTTTGCACATGGATAATGAAGCGTTTGAAACGTTATTAGAATATGTTCGCCCAGTAATTGAAAGGAATAACACTCACATGAGAGAAGCAGTGACTAGAAGAAGTGCTGAAACCTAAAGTTCAGTTGTGCAATCGTTCGGAAAAAATAAACCTGAAACTTGTTGGGGATTATTTATTGCACTAAAACACAAATACTTGAAGGTTATCAGCATGTTAGAGGCAAGTAATAAATCACAAAATTATGTCAAAATACACCAATTACACATGTTCATTTAAACAAACAAATAACTGCTGCTGATGACAGTAACAGGTGTTGAGTATGGGTAACACAGGTAAAATAACATTAGTGAATAATGAGCTTAACTTGCAGCCGTGTATTCCAGGCAGCATCTAGGACCATAATGACTAAATGTTGACAGGCGGCGGCATCAATTGTTTTATAAACGTTAAAAGATATGACTAACACCTCCATCCTGACAGGAACTTCGTTCTCGAAGTTGAGTGAGGGTAGTTATATCTGAAAACAACACAGCACTTCAGACATCGGTCTGTTCAACTGAGAATAATATTGTTTAGGTTCTGAAATAGTTACATAACAAAATCATAACATGATGATAGTCTATTCATTAGAATACAGAACCCAAAGCTTTACAACTTAAGCAAGTAACACAATGTATTTCTGCATTTTATGCATTTCGAACAACTGCAAAGGCCTTAACATGCCTGCTCTGCCTGTACTCTCAGCTCATACATACGTGCGCGGCTTTCCACCAGTCATAACATTTGCTGGCGTTTGGCACCCAAAAGCAACATTCGTCCAAAATGTTTCATTTCGTCCACAGGCGTGCTAAACTTGGTGTAAGGTTCCTACTGTCTACAGATTAACAATGATTTGCAAGTCTACAGTTCCGTCCGGCAATTCTACGACACTGGCGAGATTAAACAATCTGATGTTCCACCAGGTTCTACGATACTGGCGTGTTTAAATAATCTGATGTTCCACCAGGATCTGCGACGCAGTCGTCATTAAATAATCTGATGTTCCACCAGGTTCTGCGACGCCGGCGTGATTAAATAATCTGATACTCCACCAGGTTTTGCGACGCTGGCGTGATTAAACTTGACATTTATTAGTCTGTACAAGACTACCCCGTCAGGTTCTGTGACGCTGATGTTTGGTTTGAGCTTTCACATTTATGTCTCAAACTCTAGCAGCCAAAACACACCACACTCAACATTCATGAAAAACAACTAGTAAACTGTAAACTTACACTACTCTGTACTGGTACTGACTTCTAGAAACGGGAATAAACCTTCAATTTGTCAGCCACTTTAACTGGCGGTCGTTTCGACGTTTAGCATTAATTTTCTCGAGATTCAGAGTATTACTTTGTAACGCTTTACTTACCTTTTCTCGGTTTGCGTTGATATTACGCACAGGACGAATATCGTCCGACAAATTTTGAACAAAGGACTGTATTAGCTGAATAGTCGCTTCAATGCCCAACAGAGCCTATATTGGAGTCATCTTGACAGATTTTTGAATAGCGAAGTTCAACACGAGCTGTATTTTCTACAAATTGCTCGACCATTCTAACTTAACATCCGTCTCTATACACATTGTCATAATGATAACGTTACATAAGTTCTACTCGGCGTCGGCTAATACAAATTTTGATGTTGGAATAGTGGAACAAGTTGCGGTAGAGTAACTGCTATGGGTAGTGGAGTTGGTGCTGGGAAAGAATGAGGCTGAAAATCGGATGTGGCGGGTCGTGTTGCAAACTGATTTCCATTACAGTTAATTTGATTTTGCCCACAATGATAGGGATCGTGAAAACCAGGGGTTGAATACGCAGGCAACGGTGATACATGAGCGTAAGTCTTCCGTAAGCCCTCCAAATTTTCCGTAAAATAAAACGTAGGAAATGATTTTCTGCGATAAAGTTCTTTGTCGTTCCTCCACGTTTTCGAGATCTATTGCTACACTTTTCCCAAATGGTTCGATTGGGAATGTTGGTATTTGTACAGCTGTAAGAGCAACATTTGCTGCTTCTAAAAACTTTGCAATTTTATGAGCTCGACTACTATTTTTGTCTATGGACCTGCTGCTCCTTTCACTGCGCTGAGAGGGGCAGCTGCTTAAGGGGGCTGATGGCTCGCTTAATGGTACAGATTGTTCATCTTGGAGAAAATTTGAATACATTGTTATTATACCATAATTTTTTTTGCAGTTTCCATCAAGCACAAATGATTGGTTGGAAATCGCAAATGGATTCAAAACTTCATGCTACTTTTAACATTGCTTGGAAGCCATGGATAGCAAGCATATCACCATAGAAAAACCTCAACAGTGGTTTGTTTTTCTGCAATTATAAAGAATTTTTTAGCGCCGTCTTGTTTTCCCTTGTACATGCTAATTACGAATTTATTTATGTATATATCGGAATATATGGTAAAAATTCAGATGGTGTCCTGCAAGAAACCCATTTGTACGATGCACTCGAAAATCACACTTTAAATACACCTAATAATCTCGCCAAATCAGCAGTGAAATTACCATACGATTTTATTGTAGGTGGCGCATTTAGCCTAACACAGAATGTAATGAAGCCCCATTCACTATTTAGTATCAGTCAATATGACAACATTTTTAATTATCGCCTACGCCGAGCAAGAAGAATGGTTAAAAATGTCTTTGGCATGTTGACTTCTCGGTTCAGAATACTGTTGAGCACAATTACATTAAGTAAAGTGGAAAAAGTTAATAGAGTAGTATTGTCATGCTGTGTGCTGCATATTTTTTTAAGAATGAAATGCTCTAATTATATGAATAGTGCTCTGTTGATCGCCACAACAGTAATCATAGTATTCAAGATGGTGATTGGCGTGAAGAGCGTCGTCAATTACATAGCTAACAAAATGAGATTGCTAAAAATGCCAGAAAGTATTTACCCACTGCTATAATAATGAAGGACAGACATCATTTCAATAAAAAATGGCCAACGGAAATCAGTAGGACGAAAAGTTCGAAAAGGTTTACAAAACGTGTCGTCATTTTTTAATTGTCCGTTACTTGGTTAAAAATAAACAAAACCTAAAAAATATATTTTACCCTTATTTCACTTTGGCTATTCTCCTCCTATTCCAGGGATGCCATTGAAAATGTTTCAGGGCGAACCTCATCTTGATCTTGTTTTTTTTTTCTTCAGAATTTATCGCTTTCCGAGTACTCTCAAAGAACTTATATGCACGTAATATCTCATGATCCACCGATTCATCTTTTAAGTTACTGTCTGAGGCGTTCGTAAGAGCGCCATGAAACCAAAAATTTGTAATTTTCTTAATAGCTGCTTCGATATTTTCATCAACTTTCTTAGTCATGAAATACCTCCCACCAGAATTTACCCCAACTAGGGCATTTGTTTATCAATGAGAGAAATAACCCCCCCCCACCACCACATCACCCCGACTTACCCATCTGCGATTGGTGTGGTGGGGATTTTTGTGGTAGGGGTTTTAGTTCTCTCATTCTTAACCTACTGATACAAAAATGAAATAAAGTTATACACAGGGTGTTCGCTACACAACACTTCTTATAAATATCCGTATATCCAACGGTGATTGTGGCAACATGTTTTCTGTATATTGTCTCTAGAATCTAATACGTTTTGAAACAATATCCCGTTTCTCCATAATGCAGCGTCTACCAATGTCCCTTTTATATTTAAATTCCAAATGCTTTAACAAATGACCTAAGCTGGAATTGCTTAGATCAATTATTTGTTTGGTATGCAAGTCCTCTTTTAACTTTTGTCGTGTGATATATTTGTGCATGGCAATCATATCATAAACATCGTTCCTTATTTCATTTTTCGTTGCCTCAGGCAACATTATCTAAACAAAATTTTACCAAAAAAGTTACTCGCAGTTATCCGATAAAATTCAGAGCTCTCGGGATATAATCTATAGATAAATTTCAAACTACTTACCTCGGAAGAGGTTCCTGTAGTAAATTCCTTTTGAATCCTGGCTACAGTTTTTCCCACTAACCTTACAAAATGTTTAAAGCAATTTCCGAATCTTGTCGCTATATATTTTGCACGAAATATTGTCCGCTAACAAAAAAATCCTACATTACTTCGTCCATACCTGTGATTCTAAGAATAATATCTTTTGTTGGTTTTCTCCCTTCAAGTTAATGTATCTGACTTCAATAGAAAGTGGGTACTTGTGAATCTCTTGCCTGATTTGTTTACAACTGAGAAAGAGCTGCTTACTATATAAGCAATTCAGTTATTCTCTTTACTCTGAGGTGAAATAAATAATTTATCTCTGTTGTAACGATGTTGTTGTTTCTGCTTATTCATAATAGTCTTTGTTGATTATTCATTTGCATGGTGTAATTCTTGTTTGTTTCCGGTGTTGCTTACTGTATTGGTGTGGCTATACGGACTGCTGTGGGTAGGGTTGTACGATTTGGGAAGTTGTGGACCGCATTCCGTCTCCTCCTCAGTTATACAAACTCTGGCAAGGTTTCCTTGCTTCTTTATAATGTAGAGTTAAATGCATACGTAATTGTCTTGTATTGCTATGACATTAGTCTTGCAATGTTTACAGTTGTTGGTGTTACGTTTTATGTTGTCGCTGTTATATCTTTTTTTGTTAAAACTGGTTATGATGTATTTTAACCGTTAGTTCAGTATAATTTTCCATTTGTTTTCCTTGGTTCTTCTTGTTTTCCATAAACATGAGTAATTACGATACAACTTGATCAAATATCAGTTTCCATAATTTAATTCGAGATTTCAAACAGGTGCTTATCATTTAATATTTACTTCGGCAAGTACTATCACAGTAGATAGGCTATGGGCGTACGGCGCCAAAATAACATGGGATTTTGGCGCCGTACGCCCATAGCCTATCTACTTATCACACCGATGACGCTTTACAAAATACCGTCAGAAAATTGTGGACAGATTTATCTTTTGTTTAATCGTTGTTTATGTGTAGTGACCAAATTATCGCTCGAAATTATTTGCCGTAGAATTTTTTTTTTCTCGAAGTTTGAAGTAAGTAAGAGCATACACTTTTTCAAATGCTTTAACACCTGCAATGTATTACAATATTCTTATAATATTACATTACCTTACATTATTAAATTACATTACATTATTATATTACCTTACAACTTACAGTTTATTAATATATATTATGAAAATCCCTGGCGAGCAAAGAAGACTCACCTAAGCACTATACGGTGCTGTGTTGTGTTGTTCTTATTTCGTTAAGGAATTTTAGGTAAAGCGGAAAAATTAAGTGACAAACAGCAATAATATATTTAGATTACTTAGTCTGTTAAATCTGGTAATAGCAAAATAAGAAATATTAATGGAGAATAATAAAATAAGATAGGTACATAAAAATACATAAAAAAACAAACAATTGACAATAGCGAAGGGAGACAAAGAAGTGGAGAGAGTAGAGGCGCACGTATTATGTTTTTTAGGGATTAAATATCTTGGTAAGTATATCATAATTATCTTTAATAAAATTCTTTATATGTAGTTTATATTTGCTTAATGTTATTTTTTTCAGGTCAGGAGGTAACTGATAGTATATTTTAGGAGCGAAAAAGAAGACATATCTCTGAGTCTGAGTTTTCCTAAATAGTGGTAATTTAATAGATAAATTCTCAACTGTCACTTCCCGTGGGTATCTTATAAAATTTTCTATTTTGACACGTTGTGTCTCTCAGAATATTAAGTGCTGGTCCTCGAATACCATAGTTATATAATTTGTTTAGGAGCTTGTCATGTGATACTGTATCGAAAGCCTTGGCCAAATCAAGAAAAATGGCAATACACTTTCTTGACTTGTCCAAAGCACCCACAGTTGTTCTGAGGAAATCTTTGACAGCATTTTCCGTGTTTTATAGGCCAAGTTTTTGTATTTACGCGATGACCTAAAGCAGCAGATGTCTCTGTACAATTATGTAAATTTAACGACAAATCGCTCAAGTTGGTCGATAAATCTTTCCGTGTATATACAGCTTAATACCTAATACACAGATTATATTAAACTTTTGATTAACACTTTTAACGGACACCATGCTTGCTAATCAGTTAGCGTAGAGGATGGTTCCTTTGGACCTTTTGGAAATTTTCAGTGAACTATTATTTAGTTCTAAATATTAGGGGGGCATTAACATATATGATATACAGATTTTTTTAAGAATATGAGATTACCAGAAATATATTTTTACAAAGGTATAAAATTTGACAAAGTTACCTATAAAATCAGGTAACATTCCCAACCTTATATAGAGACGTTTAAGAGCAAAGGATACCACGGCAAAGAATATCTTTGCCTCCTTAGTATATTCAATTTTTTTCAGATTTTTTTATTTTATTGTTCCGATTTTATAATGAAAAATAACATGAAAATCGTTGAATAACGGTTTTATTGTAGAGAAATAAACAAAACTAAAAATATATAACAACAAAATAAAACATATGTCTTGAAACTAGTTACCTACTACGGGTACATAAGTAAAATGGGCACGAAGTGAGTCTTATTTAATAACTAACAGTTTTCAGATGAGTTTAATTTATTGAGGTTTCTTCAAATTTAAAAGAGAAAATGAAGTATCACGGCTTTTAGACCTTGTCGGCTGTGGCAAGATTTTGACTATATCTTGTTTAGAATCATCACTTATATCATTGACAGCAGGAAAATAAAATATACCCTAAAATTTTCGATTTAATAATTTTGCTGTAAAAGCTTCTTCATCAGTTTTTATCACTTTTCTCACATAATGTTGGACAGTAATTTTTGTAGGAAATTGTACAATAACAAAATTTCCTTCCTGCACACAACAATTTTAATGCCTTCTGCAGTTGGCAGGTCATTTATCTATTCTGCATCCAGAAATGTGTCCCTTCGTTCGGAAAACTGATTCTAACTGCATTACGCGAGTGAAAGAAAGTGCCTCTTTTATTTGGAAATATGTTTTACCACTTCCAGGAATAAAAAAAAAAGTGTAATAAGTTAAAAACAGCGAATTTTCATCGTTTTTTTTTTATTTGACAAAGTAGAGGGCTGAAAGAAAGAATACTGTACGCATTTTGTTGGTTTTTATATAAGACTGAACCAAATCTAATACAGATCGAGTTAGCCCGAATTCCCAACTGGACGTAACTTTCGAACAAGTTGCTAATTCACGTTCTTTTTCAAATGGAATAGCAGTGCCTCTGCCACAACCTCCAACGGCGCTACCCAGTGCTCATCTTCGTCCAAGTAGGTGATCACATGTCGTTGCCCTTAAAATTCCATAATTACGAGAACATCGCTCGACTGATGGGCTACCATTTCTACATTTTGCTAAAGTTTCCTCTAATAATTCAGGTGTGTAGCTTCGGCGGTTAGTCTTCCTTTTATATTTCCTAGGCATTGTTCATCTGAAACCAATTAGGGGAGGCATGTTAGATTTTTACTTCGGAAAAATTCCTCGATTCATGATTCCTTCTGGAACGTGTTCGTGGAAGTGTGTAAAATATCATATCAAAATGTCTCCGCGAGAAAGTGGGTGCTAAATTTTTTATTTAACAATTTGTGTGCAAAAATGCAGTTTTTTGCTAATAACTTTTTAAATGTTATTTTCATCAAAAAATTAATAGTTGTTCGAAAGAACGGAAAATTTTACAATAGAAACATATACAATACTTGTTTTTTCAATATAAATTGAGCGAGCAGTAATTTGTTAAGTAACGTTCCGATTCGCGCTGTCAGCCGCCTGCTACGCTGGAAGTGGGCCGGCGCGAGAGCGCGCGCGGCTCTAAAGTAGCTGTAACTTTTAATTGACTAAAGAAAACGACGTAAAACCAAATGTGTATTCAAGGATAAATTTTTTGAAATATTACGTGTATTTAAATATTTTTTTTCATATATCAAATATTTCTTACATGAGCTTGAACTTAAGTATTGCACGAAGATTCGATTAGTAGGGAAAGAATGAGAAGCGGCATGTACCCCCCTCCAAACCTCCCTGTGTACCCCCCACTCTTCGCCCCCCCACCTTAATGTGATTGGTCGATAGGAGGGGATAAACTCCGCCCACCTTACCGTGATTGGCCGATAGGAGGGGATAGGCCACGCCCACCTTAACGTGATTGGTCAATGGGAGAGGATAGGCCACGCCCACCTTAACGTGATTGGCCGATAGGAGGGGATGAGTCATGTCCCACCTTAACGTGATTGGCCGATAGGAGGGGATAGGCCACACCCACCCCAACGTAATTGGTCAATAGGAGGGGGTAAGTCACACCTGCCCTAACGGGATTGGTTGATGGGTGGGAGGTGAACCCAACACAATTCTAAATGTGGTGGGAGGCGTATACATTTATCACCATCGAGATTGTCATTAGTATTCATATGTTAACAGTATTTGGTGAAACAATAAAATTTTTAACTATTCAAGATGGTCGAAAGCCGTAGTGTCTTGCCTGAACTGAAATTTGATTTAGTTAATAATTTACCTTTAGCTCCTCAGAATAAACATGATTTAGTGATACTTGATGAAAGAAGGTATAAACTAAATAAATCGAGAAGCAAATATGTGTCAACGGGATTATCAAGTGACTTCCGTTATAACCCGTGTGTGAAACTAAGTGGAAACAAAAATGATGCAATAATTTTTACCGAGAACGAGTGGAGTCATTTTCTGACATTTCGAGAAATTGTTAACAATTTTATATACACCAACGATAAAACACAACCAATAGACGCTGGTGATTTCCTTATTCAATTTGAGCAATTCTCCAATTCCAGAGTTGTAAAAATTGTAAAGAATAACTCATACGTATAATTGGGTTATGAATCAATATGCAAGTTGTGGGAAGTATTACCACTTGTCAAGTATAGCATTGATATGTTAAGAAGACAACAGTTTATAAATTATTTCAAGAACGTGCAGGGAGAACTACAACGTCAAGGGGGAAATATATATGAAAATGCTGTAATCCTTATTCAACAGAGTATGAATTGTAATAATGAAAATGTTTCTATGCTCATGGAGTTAATTTACATTTATCCAGAGGTGTTCGAAGTGGAATGTTTTGGTAGGGCGTAAAGGTGAAGAAAGCAATATCTATTTTAGTGTTACTAAGAAATTTTAGCCGTTGATCGATTGTACTTTGATATAAAAAAAAAGTTACATATTGTAGGTCCTATTTTAGTTAGTAACCATAGAAATATAGTGATAGATTTTGTAATCTAATGTAAACGAAACTCATTTACATGTTATCTTATACAATTTTATAAAATATGTGAAAAAGATATAAATAAAAAACACTTATTACTTAAAATTTGTTTTATTAAAATAAAAAGACATATGTACAGATTATATTTACTCATACAATTTGATTTTTCGAAATCCATGAATTATGTCGACTGTTTAACCCAAGCCATTTTACATAGAGTTTATTCCCCTTTTTTCTGATAATCTTCTCCACAAGATATATGTCAGGATATTTTACTTTCTGTAATTCATGCTCGTAAAAACCTCCTTGAATTTGACCCCCTTCCTGATCTTCCAAGAGATATGTTCTAGGATTACTTCTATGGATTTTTCTGATTTGAAAAATTTCATTTGACCAATTAGGTGTATAACCTTTTGAAAATGCTTCTCTATATTTACTAATTCTTACATAATCATTCACCTTAAATTTTTGTTTTCTTGGATCCACTATTTTCAGATGGTTATAGGCAGTTCGCAACAATCGTTTCTCATCTTTCTCTTTAACATTTATTGGTTTCATTCCAATAGTCCTGTGTTTGGTGTTATTGTATTCTGTAACAGTATCTGATAAGATATCTAACCATTTGTAATTTCTTTGTAAGCTGAACTGCCTCCACATTTTATTTTTCAAAGTTCTATTTACTCTTTCTACAACACTCGCTTTAAGGTGTGTGTAAGAGCTGTAGTGGTTAATTTTCCACTTATCTATTAATTCTTTAAATTTTTTATTGTAAAATTCCTTGCCCATATCTGTCTGTAAATTTTTGGGTCGTGCATTCATCTGCGATAAGATCTTGTCCATCGCTCGTACAACTTCGTTTCCACTTTTATTTTTCACAGGTTCACACCAAACAAATTTTGAAAATACGTTAATAACCACTAAAATATATTTATAACCTTTATTTATTTTAGCATACTTAATCATTTCAACAAGATCTGCTTGAACAAGATCATTAAGACCTTTAACAATTACTCTTCTTCTTTTAAAGTGCTTTCTGGCAGGCTTATGAATTTCATTGACTATTTCCTGTTTAATGCTACTCATCTTTGGTTAACGGGCACTGCAGAACAATTTGAACGTATAGCGGATCTTTATTCTTTGCATAGAACATAAACTTATCTCCAATATTTATGAATTTTTCCACAAGTTTTTCTGTTCTAACTTCTTGAGTGTTTAAGAAAACTGTGGTATCGACTGGTGAAATTTCTATATTTTCAATTCTACCAGATACAGGAAATTTGTATTCTGTTGTAGTATTTTCTAATGTGTAGATACTAAGACTTTGAGATTTCTGTAAACGACCACGTATATTTATAATACATTTGCTATGATGTGAAGATGGCTCGCAGATGTAAAAAGGTGATGTTCTTGGGGGTGAGGTTAAGACAGGTGAAGAGAAAGTTGGTTCAGAATACGGAGTGATTCTCTTCCCCAACATGTGCCTTCCAAATTTATCAATAGGCATGGTTAACAGATCTAAAGTTTTACACTTAATGAGGATCTAACTTTCTTCACATACTATTTATCGTATTATTTTAGCTTCCCTCAATTCTTCTATTATTGATATTATTTCATTATTATGTCCATTATTCCCTGCTAGTTGTGAGGCTATTAGGAGTCTTAAACGATCTACAATTTCATTATAGTCATCAAAATGCTTATATTCAATTTTTTTGTTATTAAGCTCCATCATTTTCAGACTTCCACCTTTTTTTCCTTGACTTCTCGTTTTTATCAATTGTGATGAAGGTAGTGAACTGGATCTCGACCTTGGTACTATAGCTGGTAAAGTAGAGGGTGGTTTTATTGAACTAGTTTTCTTAGCCGCCTTTTCTCTTGCCATCGAATGCAAACTAGTAATTCGTGGCTTTATAATGTTTATAAATTTAGGAGCATTTGATGTAGATAGGCCTTTTTCCGGATTGTAACCTAGGTAATGAGCATTAGTCCTTCTAATAATATCAATATATTGGTCCACATCAGTTGCTCGATGTCCTGCTGGAAGAGAGTTTTTTAAACATCAGTTCATACAATCCAGGCGTACCGGTATATTTATACTGATCATTAATTATAAAATCAGCTCCATCAAAATCAATGGTAGAGTCACCAATCGCAAATTTTTCTGTACGCGGGTCAAAGTAAACACCAAAGGTATCATCATACTCATTTTTAACATCTTCAATTGTACCGACTATATACGCTCGTGGTAGCGGTTTTTTGAATTGTTCTAAATAACGGTCCTGTTCTGTCAATGTTGTTGTATGTGTTATCGGTGCTGGAAATGTTTCATCAAAATAACTTTCGCCGAATTCAGGTCTAGATGTAGAAGGATCATACTGAAATGTTTCATCTTCTAAATTGGTAGGAGCGGTTGTACGGTAATATTCAAGAGGAGTTTGACCAATTGATCGAGTGTTTAAACTGTCGCGGTTTATTTCTTCCTTTAGCTCATTTTTCAAATAAGGTTTTGGCGAAGCACTTTCCGTTTTAATTAGAGTTGACACCAAATCTTTAATAGGTTGAGTAATTGGCTTGTAAGTTTTCTCTAACTGGGACTGTGATTTGTCAATATCTCTTTTCAAACTTTTATATTTTTGTTTTAACGCCTCTCTTGTTCTTAAGAGTTGGACTGCTAATCGGTTATCCATGATTACTGACTGATATCATTCAGTGTCTTAACTTTATATATGAATAAATTTATCGAATCCTTTTCGATACTTTCCAGAGTTAATAGCGCAATCTTTATCTATTACGACAAATCCATATTTATCTTTCCAACAAAATGAACAGAGCTCTTTGAAATCTTGAAAACTCATATCGACATTTACGTGATCATCATAAATATGTTTCAAATTGGTCATATCCTGAGGGAATATCACAATAAGGTTAGAATTATCTCTACACAGTTGTTTTGGAGCAGCGCTGTACGTCTGACATAGATAAAAACAATCAGTGTTTTTATGACGCCCAAAACAAAAATAACTTTTAATGATATTTTGATTACAAGTAGCTAAATCATCGAATATTATCACTGAATTCGGTTTTATTTCTTCTGTAGGTATTACTGCATCACCATCATTATATTCGAAATATCCAATTTCATTTAAAGGTTCCATTAGCATTCTTAAGTATTCATATTTTGGTTGATATTGGGACTTAGAATATAAGTATATGTTTTCAAAACGTAAACCATTCGGATGTTCTAACAGACTAAGCATAACGTTTGTCTTTCCACATCCTGAACTTCCAACCAGAAGTCCTCGTTTCGATTGTCCACCAAATAAGATACCATGCTTTTGAATCGTGCTGGTCATGGAAACGTGATCATGATCTGCTATTGGTAGAGCCGTTTCTTGTTGATGAATCCGCATTTCAAGCCCCTACTAATTAATGTCTGTTTCTGAATATTCTGAAGTGGAATTTTATTACAATAAGAACTATAGCAAACTGACTGCACACCGCATCCTGCCTGTATATATATAAGGGTGTCTAACAAACATGTTTCATTTGTTTACACCATTTGTGTTATAATGGTTCGAAGAAAGGGTTCTCCATTCAGTAAAGCTGAAAACGCTAAGAAGAGAGGACGTGGTCTGCTTAATAAAATAATTAATAAACTCCCAGTAGAGTTGCATTTACCTGGTTATAATTATTGCGGGCCTGGCACTAAACTTTCAAAGCGATTACAAAGAGGAAATAAAGGAATTAATCCATTGGATGAGGCGTGCAAAAAACATGATATAGCTTATTCTAAATTTCAAGAGGTGGAACAAAGAAATCAGGCTGACATAGAATTAGCTGAAGTCGCATTTAAACGTATAAAAGCAGCCGACTCAGGTTTTGGTGAAAAAGTTGCTGCGTTGGGAGTTGGTGGGGTGATGAAATTAAAAAGTAAGTTAGGAATGGGTCTTAAATGTGGAGGAAGTCAGGTCTCAAAGAAGAAAGGTGGAGAAGTAAATGTAAAAGTTAGTGTAAAGAAAAAAACAAAATCAAAGAAACGGAGACGAAGAATTCTAGATACCCCCAAAACAGGTGGATTTCTACCACTTTTATTGCCTCTTTTGGGGGCACTAGGAGCTTTAGGAGGGGGCATAGCCGGCATTTCCAAATCAGTCAATGACGCTAAAACAAATCGTGAACAGGTTGCTGAACAAAAGAGGCATAATTTAGCAATGGAGCAAGCCACAAAGGGGAAAGGTTTATATCTGGGTCCTTACAAAAAAGGTTCTGGATTTTATTTGAAGGCATATCCAAAAAACTCCCAATAAAGCTGCCACGCCGACCACTCACTAATTTAGATCTAATGAAATATTCGAAAATGCTTAAAATTCCTCATTTTCGTGATATCTTTATGAGGGATACGCTTCCTAAAAAAATAAAGAAGAATGAGAGTGGTATAATAAATCTAGATACGAATGATGGAGAGGGGACTCACTGGGTAGCGTATGTAAAGAAAAACAAAGAAATAATTTATTTTGACAGTTATGGAAATTTGAGACCTCCAGAAGAATTAATAGAATATTTTTTAAGTGATGGCAGCTTGAATACAATCAGATATAATTATGACTCTGTGCAAAATTATAATTCATATATCTGTGGGCATTTATGTTTATTTTTTTTGTATAATCAATATTAATAGCATGGTGGGAGGTGAACTCCACCTGATGTCATCGTAGATCATTAATTCATAGGAGAAAAAGAGTAGAATACCCACCTACCACGCATTTCTTAGTGAGTGGTGAGCAGTGAGGCTCCCTAAATTAATTGCGATAGTGTGTATTTACAATTCCTTTGATATCATGCAGAAATTGGCATCCAAATTTTACAATAAAAATAATTGCATGATAGATTTCTCGATTATATCAAACAATCCTGTAATATATAAGTCGTTCGATGAACGTTTATTATCATTTGAAAAATGGAATGGTAGCGTTGAACCATCAGAACTTGCTCTGGCAGGATTTTATTACAGTGGCTGCCATGATATAGTCTGCTGTTTTTGTTGTGGAGTCGAGATTTATAAATGGGAGGCTTGTGACAAACCTATAAATGAACACTTGAAGTATTCAGCAAATTGTTCTTATGCAAAATTAATCAGAAGCCTATTGTTGCGAAATATAAAGGAGCACACGTATATAACAAAAAATCATATGGTTGGTTCTAGAAGAGGATTCATGTGGTTTGTTACCATAGGCTTACATGTAATAAGTATTTATATGTTTATGATACTTATATGCTTATAAAAAACAATATATATATCTGTACTACTATATTAGATATTATGCCTGTCTGCACATGGATTTGTCTCAGATGTAAAAGTGTTTTAGAGGAATATAATGCACCCATGAATAATAAAATATATACTGTTTGTAGCAATTGTGATCTAAGTGATAGAAGGGCATGTGCTGCCTAGAATGTAACTTGGAGTGATTTATAATAAATACCTTAATAATAAATAATTTGTTTCAATACTTTTTCCAATTACCCACTTTTCCTCATAATTCAGTTCTATAGTTATACTTCAAGTAGTGATTTTTCAAATAATAATAATAATTAATTTTTTCAACTTCATTCTACCAGCTTTAAGCATTTCCCAAATTTACCCCGGATCCCCCCACCCTCCCTAAATTATATATTTTCTTGCAACTTACGTATACTATATAAAATAATAAAACAGAAAATAATTTTAATTTTTTTTATTAAAAAAAAACATATTCGCAGATATATACAGATTTAAAAACATGCAAAAGGAAACTACAAAAAAAAGTTTAAATTTAAAATCTTACAACTAACTAAAAACTAAATACAATAAAAACTATAATAATAAACTACTAACTTACATTATTCAAAGCCTGGTGGCATTTTTCCAACAAAGTTCTTGCACTTATCCAGCTCCCGATCAACTGCACCGACTTTCGCCTCCAGCATATCAGCCATTTCAGCAATGAGTTGCTGCCGGTGGCGAAGTCGGTGCAGATGCTGGAGCATCTTGGCCTTCGCTAGATTTAGTCCATGGCCGTATTTCTTAGCGTTCTTTACCAGGCACCCCCGCACTTCACATTTAAATTTGTTTTTTTCTTTTTGCACTACCGCCTCCTGCTTATTGATGTCATCGCGCACAAGATCCAGCCAGCCATCCAACTCGAACTGTAGGAGAGGCTCATCGTCAGCTTCTATGGGTGCCGTCCTCGCAGATCTCTCTCCTGTTGTAGCATCCTCTTCGGAGGACGACACCGCTGAAGGAGGAATCTCCACAGCCGATTTTGGCTGTACTATAAGAAAAAAATAAAGTTAGATATCTAATAATTCAATACCGAAGAAGTAGTACCTGGATGTAATGGCCCCGACGATGCCCCAATTGGCTTGAGGTCAGTGAAAGATCCAGCGATGACCTCGATGCCGGACCCGATACTGCGGGCTGACCGCTCCCGGTTCATGAGCAGGGCCATCTCCTCCTCGAAGGAAACGTCAGTGAACTGGTCGGCTTCAAATTGGTATCCGGACATGCTTTTCAATTATTGTATTCAAATCTGTTGAAATAAAAGATTTACTTACTTACTTATTTACTTACTTACTTAATTTACTCAATTTACTTACAGCAGGAAAAAACGGTACAACGGCAAGTGTGAAGTACGGTGCACGAAAACGCGGAAATAAAATTAAAAGACTTAAAAATTAACACTAAAAAACAACTAATTATAACTTAAAAATAACTTACACTCAAACAAACTGAAAACAAATTAAAAATAACAAGCAGATTGAAAAAACTCGGAAAAATATATATAAAAAAATTAAAAAAACGGAATTTAAAAAAATGGCGAAAAAAAAACGGGCGAGAATACAGTACAAAATGAACTGTTAAAATTCATAACTGAATTTTACTTTAAATAAAGTTCCACCCCAAACTTATTGCTGGTAGGGAGATGGATATGCAGTGTGAGTGAAATGAACTGCAATGTATGCAAGTTGAATAAACTGCATTAAATTAATAATATACATAAATCACCCATTATTGCAAAGTTGGCAAGGTTAGTCACCTGTGGTGTGATTGAACATTTTCTGGGATTATATTACATTGCAAGTCTATTGACATGTGATTTAACAAAATGTTCAAATTATAACTTATTAAACAATTAAAAAAGATATTATTGCATGGGTTTAATGCACCACAAAATATTCCAGTTTTGTAGGTGAAAAGGATGACTGAACAACAAAAATACAATTATTAGCAAGATAAATGCAGAGGGTCCTCTATAAATATTTTTCATAAGCAGCTTTATAACTAAACAAACAAATAAAATTCGAGAACTGCACCTTTTGTTCAGCATTGAACTATTTTTGACTAGCTCAATAATCAAATAAACATTGAATACACAAAACATACCTGACTAGCTCTTTTCAAGAACAAAGAAATACGGCAAACCAATATTAGGATTTAATATATAATATAAAATATATTTTCCACTACTTAAATTTAATTCTGCGGCTATTCTGTCTCATTGATCATTTTGGTTTAGAGACTGATATTTGAAGGATCGTTGTATCAATTTACCACCTAAAATATTATTAAGCTTGCTTAGTTGTGTTATTTTTACTAATTACATTCTTGATTTCGAAACAATTTTGAATAATATCAAAACTATTATCAAGCCCCTAAAATAATTTTTAGCTGACTGATTTTTTGAGTAATTTTTGTAAACGTTGAAAGCATTTATGGAGGCTCAAATTACCAACAGATGCCAATTTTTGCAAGATTTTACCTTGAAAGCATTTGTTCTCCCCGCTTGCTCAAATTATTACTTTAATTAAGTGGTGGGGGTGGTGGGAGGTATATAAAGAAAAATGTGTAATGGATTTACTCATTAATATCAGATTTTTCTTAAATACAGTTATTTCGTATCGAATATACAACTATAATCTACAATGCTGTGTCCTCAGTGTGGAAAACAATTTTCATCAAAAAGTAGCTTGTCCCGACATCTCCGGGAAAGCTGTCCCTATCGAGAAATAAGTGCCCATAGTGCTCCGAAAAGAATCAAACTAAATAATTCACCAGCCAAAAAATATAATAAGGAATCCGAAAATCTTCCTGGCCCTTCTGGTGTGCAGCATCATGCTAAAAAATGTAATAAGGAATCTGAAAATCTACACAGCCCCTCTGGTGGTCATACAAAAGCTCGGGAAGTTATTATTAATTGCCCACAATGTTATGAAAAAATGCCTAAAAATAAATTAATGGGACATTTAAAAAGTTCATCTCACAAGAAAGTCATCAATATTGTGGAAGATGGGGTAGAAAAACTTCAGAGTGCATTCAAGAACCGAATTTCGAGCTACCGTTTTTCCACAAAGAATCAGTGTACAGATATCACCGAGTTTTTGGAAGAAGTAAAAATGAAAGTTATTTCAGTTATTGAGAAATATATTAAAATATTCTTTAGCTTAAAAATTAATATGGAATTATTTGGGCTATACGTTATTGAGGAGAAAGAAATGTCGGACATAAAGTCATTCAATACTATGAATAAAGTTGTGACGCACTCAGTGAATGTATTAAACTTGTATAATGAGTTTAAAGAGGAGATCATAGAGAAAGCTTCAACCTTTCAGGAGCGAGACTCAGGTATGTGTAACAAAAATTTATGTCAATCACTGTTAACGTATGATTTCTGCAGTTTCATTTTTTTTTCTTACATGGTTATTAATTATTTTTTAGGATGGGCTCTGAAGCACGTTAGTTTTCTTGAAGTGAACCTCAACAAATACAACCCGTTATTCGCATCATCCTACATTAGGCTACCTAAATCTATTGAAAATAAGAGAGCTGTTTTAAATATTCAAAATAATGATGACAAGTGTTTTGCTTATGCCGTCAATGCTGCAATCTTTCCAGCCAATGGACCTCCACATGAAGTATCGTCTTATCCTCATTATACAACATTGCTAAATTTTGAAGGTATCGATTTTCCTGTTAAATTAAATGATATTCATAAATTTGAGATTTTAAATAATATCTCTATAAATGTATTCGGGGTAAATAATCAATATAAAGATGGTAAAATGGTCAGTGAGATTGTAGGCCCCTTACATTTCACAAATAAAAAACAAAATACACACGTAAACCTATTACTCATTGCTGATGTTGAAGGTAATACTCATTACACCCTTATTAAAGATTTGTCACGATTAGTCACTAGCCAAAGATCTAAACATCACGGTAGAAATTATATTTGTGATGGTTGCCTACTATTTTTTAATTCTCCTGAGAAATTGTATGCTCATGAAAGAAATGACTGTAATCATTTATGTACTATTTTACCCGATACAGATCCACAAATCAATAAATGTGGGGAACTAATTGCAGGAAATATCCTGAAATTTGTTAATATTGAGAAACAATTGCAGCTTCCTTTCGTTATATATGCAGATTTCGAAAGTTTATTAAAACCAATTCATTACAATGAACCATCTGATACTAAATCATTCTCAGTTAAAACGTACCAATATGAGCCGTATTCATTTTGCATCTACTTAAAGTGTACTTTTGATGATAATTTGTCCAAACTTGAATATTATCGAGGTGTTGATGCTGTGGAAGTATTTGTGAATAAATTGGATGAACTTGTCTTACAATTATATCAAAATCACTTAAAAAATATAGTTGAAATGAAACCATTATCACAGAATCAACAAGATATTTTCAATAATAGTCAAACTTGTCATATCTGCGATAAACCTTTTGAGAATGGTGATGAAAAGGTGCGTGACCACTGTCATCTTACTGGTAATTTTAGAGGAGCTGCTCATTCTCACTGTAATTTAAATTTTAAAATACCCAAATTTGTACCAGTATTCTTTCATAACTTAACTAATTACGATTCACATTTATTTATTAAAAAATTAGCTTTAAAACAAGAAAGTATACAAGTTCTTGCACAGAATAAAGAAAAATATATAACGTTTTCCAAACAAATTCTTGTAGATAAATCTAATGATAAAAAACCAAAGAAAATTTTCATAAAATTAAGATTTGTTGATTCTTTTCGCTTTTTACCAGCATCTTTGGATAAACTAAGTCAAACGCTAGAAACACATCAATGCCTCGAAGTAAGAAAATTTTATACCGATGACAGACAATTCAATTTATTAAGACGTAAAGGTGTCTTTCCATATTCCTACATAGATTCGCTGGAAAAATTGGATGATGCCGAATTACCATCACGGAATGAGTTTTTTAATATCTTGAGTGGCGAGTCAATTTCTCAGGAAGATTATGATCGAGCATGTGATGTGTGGCATATATTTAATTGCCAAACTCTTGGCGACTATTCAGACATATATTTAATATCAGACGTATTGCTTCTTGCTGATATTTTTGAAAATTTTCGACAGATATGCCTACAGACATATAAATTAGATCCCGCACAATATTTAACAGCACCATCCTTGAGTTGGGATGCAATGTTACGAAAAACTCTCATTGAGCTGCAACTTCTAACCGACATTGATATGCTTCACTTTTTTAGAAAGGGAATACGTGGCGGTGTTAGTCAATGCAGTAATAGAAAAGCCGTTGCAAACAATCCATTCATTCCCAACTATAATTCGTCAGAACCAACGTTATATATATTATATTTGGACGCCACGAACATGTACGGTTCTTCAATGAGTCAATGTCTGCCGACAGGAGACTTTAGATGGTTGAATGATTATGAAATCGAAAACTTCGATTGTACTACTTTTGGTGATGATTCACCAAAAGGTTATGTACTAGAAGTGGATTTAGAATATCCGCAACATTTACATGATAATCATAATGATTTACCATTTTGTCCTGAAAACATTGTGCCTCCTGACTCCAAAAATTCAAAATTAATTCTAAATCTGCATGATAAACATAAATATGTTCTCCATTATCGAAATTTGAAACAGTGTTTGGAACATGGGTTAATACTTAGGAAAATATATAGAATCATAGAATTTTCACAATCTGCTTGGTTGAAAACTTACATCGATTTGAACACTGAACTTAGAAATTCTTCAAAAAATGCGTTTGAACGAGATCTTTTTAAATTTTTAATAAACTCAATATTTGGGAAGACAATGGAAAATGTTGACAATCGGGTTGATGTAAAATTAGTATCCCATTGGAGAAATAGTATAGGTAGTGTAGGTGCCGAAGGACTTATTGCAAAACCCAATTTTAAATCATGTACAGTATTTTCAGAAAATTTGGTAGCGGTGCAAATGTCCTTATTGAAAATATTTTATGATAAACCGCTCTTTTTAGGCTTCACCATTTTGGATATATCTAAAACAATAATTTATAACTTTTTTTATAACTTCATAAAAAAACAATATGGTGACAAAGCTTCTCTGTGTTACACTGACACTTATCCTTTAATTCTAGAAATTTACACAAATAATGTTTATGACGATATTAAAAAAAATATAGAACTATTCGACACATCAAATTTTTCGATTCCAAATGTACACAACATTCCGAAAACGCAATCAGTCATAGGGAAAATGAAGGATGAATACGCAGGTGTCCCAATAGAAGGCTTTTTTGGTACTGGGGCAAAAGCTTACTGTGTTAAAGTAAACGATAGCGTAACAAAGAAAGCCAAGGGTGTTACAAAAAGTGTTATAAAAAATCAATTACATTTAGTTGATTATAAACAAATAGTAGAAGACGGCGGTATCATATATCGAAAAATGTATGTATTCACTTCACATCTGCATACAATATATACCGAGTTGAAAAATAAAGTTGCGCTTTCCGCACAAGATGATAAGCGATATGTTATACCTGGAAGCACAAAAACTCTAGCATGGGGGCATTACTCTATTCGTGATTTATACGATAATACTGACCATAATACAGCTGAAGATAATTTAACGATTCTTTTAAGATTAGCTAATGAGCTTGTTGAACAGGAAAATCATGATATCGACTTTGACTTAAATTTATTGTAAGTTTTTTGTTTGTTTTAATGTAAAAATTATTTGTAATTTCAATTTACTAAAAAATTTTATTTTTTTATATTAATATTCATTTTTTTTGTATAGAGATATACGAAATAACTGTATTTAGGGAATGTCTGATATTAATCAAAAGTTTTTTGTTTGTTTTAATGTAAAAATTATTTGTAATTTCAATTTACTAAAAAATTTTATTTTTTTATATTAATATTCATTTTTTTTGTATAGAGATATACGAAATAACTGTATTTAGGGAATGTCTGATATTAATCAAAAGTTTTTTGTTTGTTTTAATGTAAAAATTATTTGTAATTTCAATTTACTAAAAATTTTTATTTTTTTATATTAATATTCATTTTTTTGTTTGTATAGAGATATACGAAATAACTGTATTTAGGGAATGTCTGATATTAATCAAATAAATGATTTATTCTTTTAATTTCATTTAGTTTTATTTCATATTCTATTATGCATATCACATTAGTTATTGTAATGACATTTATTTCCTATTTTTGAATCATATTTTACAACATACAATGTAAGTAAATAACAAGCTGCTGTCTTTACAAGTTGAATGAACTGCTGACTTTGCAACTATGTAATCCTGACTGTGTCAGTACAATAAACTGCTGATAGATTAAGTACAATACAGTGCTAACTTTGCAAGTTAAGTAATAGATGACATGTCAGTACAATGAACTGCTGACATAAGTTGAATAAAATATCTGATATGTAAGTGAAAAAATAAACTGTTAACTTTGCAATTTGAATGAACTGCTGACTTTACAAAAGCGGGGTATTTCATGTGTATCTGAAGTAAAGTGGGAGGTGTGATCCTTCATTATAAAACTCGAACCTTAATTGAAGTCATTAGTTGATAGAATCCTATCAAAATTTTAATATTATCCGAAAAAAAAAAAATTGTAAAAGATGTGGATGTGTTATGTTAAGGAAGTTGAGATTACTGATTTGAAGAGTGGTGTTACACATTTAAGCCAGAAATTTTCAAATCTTCAGTTTGATGCAGAACATGAGGCAGTATATGGAATGGGAAGATTTTACTCTGATGATGAATGTAATGAATTAGCGAAGACATACGAAGTGGGTCATGAAGTTTGTGAGAAATTTTTGGATGAAAGAATATGTGAGCAGTGCCTTGTCCAGGAGCTGATGAAATTGGGTTTACATCAATTTCTGCATGTAATAAAACAGTACTTGAAGCCGGATCTTGAAAACATAGTAGATCAAGCAAATCAAGACAAGGATAATTGAAGTATTTAGATAATATTTAATCTTATATAATTGTATTCAATATATTAATATTTTTTATTATAATCAGGTATTAAAAAATAAAAAAAACAACAAAAATCCATTTTAGTATTATTTATTAATACAGAAATAAAAATGTTCATACAAATAATAGACATTAGAAAGTGCACACATACATTTATTATTTGAATGATAAAAACATTTTGGGGTAGACTTTCTTAAAGTTGGTCGTTCCGCAAGTTCTAATACAGGTTGATGGATAAATTGTCTGATGTAGTTTGCTTTTTTATTTCCTTTTACAAAAACACAATCTACCTCTGAAGTCAAATTTTGAATGATTTTGCTGAATGAGTGTAGTGGTGTAAATCCATCACACCATTTAATACCATGGTGATTTCTTGTTAACCAGTGAACTTGTTTTTGTAAGTCCGGTGAAAGCATCTCAAATGCATAAGGTGGTTTAAAGATATAGTGACACGTTTTCATTCCATCATATGCTGCTAGCTCCTTAACAATAAATTTATTGTTTTCTAGTTTAAATCCTTGAATATCCACAAGTATCATCATATTTTTAAATTTTGCAGTTTTTTCAAAACTTCTTTCTTTCTTTCTGCAATAAAATTCCACTATTTTTTTCAAATGTCTCAGTTTTCTTCTGTATTCTTTCAACAGTCGTGCATATTCTAATCTCATTAGCATACTAACTTAGTTCGCACTATTTTTTACTTATGTCAGCAAAGAAAAAAAATGTAATGAGCATTTCAATGTTGATGTACAATTTTAGTTAAAGGATTATAAGTGAAATGTTTCTCATGTAATATAAGGCAATATGCTGTAATATCCGAAGTGGTGGGGGTATCTGTCTCAAACTCTATTCTCATGACCACTGACCCCGTTTGTATAGCTTCTTTTTGGCGGGAGCAATCAATATGCGTTATTGCTGCATAGTCCTTAAATTCTTTTGGATTAAGAATAGGCTGATTTGTTTTATGAGGGTAATAGGATTCTTGAAAAATTGCGAACATACCATAAAGTGTTGCATATTTATTGCTTTTAAAATCTAGGTATAGATCATTATATGGATATCTTTCGGAATTCAAGAAAACTCTTATGTTTCTAAGTCCACAGTCATCGAATTTACTCATATCAGTTGTAATTTTTCCTTTTCTGTCTTTTTGAAATGCTATTATTACATGCCTAGGAGTTTCTACCTTAGTAGACGTCTTGACAGGCCACGTATGTCTGCTTGAGGGAGGTAGCGATGGATATTCAATTAATTCCCAGCTTCTAGATTTTATAGGAAAATCTATATTTCGACTTATCAGTTTATTCAATCTAAGTTGTTCTGACATACTAACAGCGACATGTGGCACCCTCCAATATAGTTTACTAATAGTAATTTTTGGTTTTTCAGTATCATCTTCACTTGTAATGCTATCTAGATCATTACTGTTACGTATCAACACTAATTCTTGTCTCATATTAATGATAATCCTTCGGAAATCTTCAAAAAATCCAACTAGTAATTTTAATGGAATGCAGACGTTGAAATTTCCATTTACATCGGCTATAATTTTGTCACCCACACCTTTTTTCTTTTTTGGAAACCATCCAGCATTTTGCATGGAAATACTTTCATTTTCATTGTATGATATATAATTTTTTAAGGTTGAAACTAATCCAACATTTCTCACTGCATCTATAACAATTCCATTCATTTCATATCTAATTTCACGAAACAAAAAAGCAATACCATTATTAATAAACTCCAATTTATTAGCTTCAGCTCCATTCTCATTCATTAGTTTTCCTTCGATGTATAAATAACTATTGCATGGTGCAGTATAAGCATCTAAATCTTGGATAGGAATTCTTATTTCATCATTATAATCCAAAGTTCCGGATATATTCGGTTGATATGTATGGAACTGATACTCAGAAACAGAGTTGTCGCTAAAGGGCTGATCAATAATATTCAGTAACTCCATTATACTAAAACTTCCAATCCAAGTGATTCTAAATACTGACGATTTTTTAATGTTAATCGTTCGATATTCTTTCTAGAACTGTTGATTTTCATATTCCTGACTCTTTTATATGGCTGATGTCTATAAATGGATGACGTTGAATTAAATATCAGCACCATCTTATTATTTGACTGATTTTCTAAGATGGAGTCTAACAGTTAAAGTTTCTTTTTGAAAATTAACTGGGTGCCCTTCTTGGTCGACTATTTTAACAGTGACGTTGCTGATAGTTTTAACGCTCACTGGGAAATAAATACTGTTTAAAGGTGACTCCACTATTTTATACCCAACAGGCACTGTTGGAAAGAACTGATGAATAATGTGTACAGGTTTTCCATTAAAAAAAGAACCTACTGCTATGTTGCAGTCGACACAGATGGTATTCACTTTAGATATTTTTACAACATCATCAGAACTATTGTTATCATTCACTTTTAACTCTCTTTTCTCGAAACCTAATACCGGACCTATTGAATCCTTCACATTAAAACTAATTTTCCTATTTGTTCGTATAGTGACTTTGGAAGTATTAATATCTGTGGTAATCCTGATAACTGCTTCATCATCTTCTTCACTTATTTTGTTCACCATGTATTTTATAATATCATCAATTTCATAGCACCCTTCAGGGATTTTAACTAAATGTTCATTATTTTTCCCCCACACAAATTTATTGTTGCTGTTATCAATATTTGGAATAATATTGTAAGTATCAAAATTGGTTAATCCAATTTCATAATCTACCCCGTCATCTAAATATATTGGTGGATTGAAATTGTAATTTAATACAGAAGATTCTCCACTAAGAAGGAAAGTAAATGACATATTTACACATTAACGACTTATTATGAAATGAATCTATGATATATGCATGAGATAGGTCCCTCCCATCAACCAATCCCGTTAGTGTAGGTATGGCTTATCCCCTCCCACTGACCAGTCAGATTACAGTGAGCATATCCTATCCCCTCCTATCGGCCAATCACGTTAAGGTGGGACATGACTTATCCCCTCCTATCGGCCAATCACGTTAAGGTGGGCGTGGCCTATCCCCTCCCATTGACCAATCACGTTAAGGTGGGGCATGACTTATCCCCTCCTATCGGCCAATCACGTTAAGGTGGGCGTGGCCTATCCCCTCCCATTGACCAATCACGTTAAGGTGGGCGTGGCCTATCCCCTCCCATCGGCCAATCACGGTAAGGTGGGTGGAGTTTATCCCCTCCTATCGACCAATCACATTAAGGTGGGGGGCGAAGAGTGGGGGGTACACAGGGAGGTATGGAGGGGGGAAAGAATGAGAAGTGGCATGTACTTCTCATTCTTTCCCTACTTCGATTATTTCATAATATTTAACGTTACTCGAATAAAATAGGCAAAAAAAATAAACAAACAACGGGACATTGCATTTAAAGGGATTATCCAAAATACGTCTTTTGTCAAAAAAATTAGAAAAATCTATTTTACGAAAATCGGACCCTCAAAGTTGGTCGATTTACGAAAAATGCATTTGTCCACTTTGACATTCTAATTTTGATTGTAAATAATAACTTAATATTGTCTAAATGTTATTTGTGGCATTATCTTAATTTTTTTCCTTCTTCAATTCTTTGGGAATTTCACTGCCACATGTATGTTTTCTTTCTAAGCGGTGCTAGGGGAATCTACAAAATATATCACAATTAACCAGTATTACTGGTAAAAAACCTCTACGCCCGTGACGTTTACGTCAAAGGATCAGTTAAAGGTTGGTTTTGATAACTAAACAACACAAATAAGTATAAAAGCTTGAAATTAAATATTTCGCCGACGTTTCGGAAATCTAATCTGTTTCCTTTCTCAAGGCTTTTTTTGAAAAATCTTTTTTGCTGTGTATGACAAATACACAGCTCTAAGAATGTTTGTTATATTCAATATCCATAGATACTTACTATTTACATAGAACTGTTGATATAGTTAACAGTTTTTTAGTTTCTATACAATGTTAAGTTTGTGAAGTTCTTCTTTTAACATTGGCAGCCAAGTTGTACAGACATCTACGGAACAATTCGACACGCAATTATCCTCATTCAATAATATTATCGCGGATTCTTTTATTTTTCTTTTTTTGCTATCTGCCTCTTTTGTTAAAATTTTTGCCGAGTCCCAAAAATTTTAACAAAAGAGGCAGATAGCAAAAAAAGAAAAATAAAAGAATCCGCGATAATATTATTGAATGAGGATAATTGCGTGTCGAATTGTTCCGTAGATGTCTGTACAACTTGGCTGCCAATGTTAAAAGAAGAACTTCACAAACTTAACATTGTATAGAAACTAAAAAACTGTTAACTATATCAACAGTTCTATGTAAATAGTAAGTATCTATGGATATTGAATATAACAAACATTCTTAGAGCTGTGTATTTGTCATACACAGCAAAAAAGATTTTTCAAAAAAAGCCTTGAGAAAGGAAACAGATTAGATTTCCGAAACGTCGGCGAAATATTTAATTTCAAGCTTTTATACTTATTTGTGTTGTTTAGTTATCAAAACCAACCTTTAACTGATCCTTTGACGTAAACGTCACGGACGTAGAGGTTTTTTACCAGTAATACTGGTTAATTGTGATATATTTTGTAGATTCCCCTAGCACCGCTTAGAAAGAAAACATACATGTGGCAGTGAAATTCCCAAAGAATTGAAGAAGGAAAAAAAAATAATAACTTATTGGAAAATGATATCGGCACTCTATGGGGGTTAAATTAAAGTTTATGATGTGTACTTTAGGATACAAAAATTTGTTGTGATAATTATAAGTTTTTTTAATGAAAAAGAAAAAAAATATATGCTCTGAAAGTCTGAAAATTGCATTATAAATAAATTGCTGTTACAAAAGAAAAAAAATTACACTCTGACCACATGACACATCCATGTGGTAGCTGACATATAAACCTTGAAGGATAAGCTTTATAATATTTTTTTATGTAAAACGATTTGTGATACAAAATGAGTTTTAAATAGTTAAAATATACATATTTTCAGTACGGCTACAACTAACGCAGGGCAATTCAATGGAAGCTGACCTGACCTGTGTATGTAGGATGTATACTTTTGATGTATATTGTGGGAAGGGAGAATGCCATCTGTTCTCTTGTATCTAGAGTGGGCAGGCCTTTATAATTCAGCTCAAAACAGTACATTTTCTTTCGGCAAATAGCTGCGTAATAACACGTTACGCTTAACGTATCCAGTTTTTTTTTGAATAGTCCGTTAAATAATTTAGTATATTATTATATGAGCGATTATGATAGCCATTATTCACGAAGGTGATGGTTTGAGCCCACGAACCGTTAGGCGAGTGGCGCAATTTCTTACATATGTGTACAGTTCTATTGATGGTTTAATTTTTTCATTTTTATTTCATACAAATATATTGTAAGTTTATTAAAAATCAATGTTTACCCAGTAATTTTATACTTCTTAAATAGATACGTCAACGATATTACAAGGTACATTTTTTCCCCTAAAAATACTAGAAATATAATTAAAAAACAATAGTAGTATATGATATTTTATTATAGACAAGCCATCGCAAATTTTTGTTATCTAACGTTAAATTTGTAACTTCCATGCGTGGAAACTATGAAATAGTATGTATTTGAAATTTTTTAAATCAATTTTATATATACAGAGTAACCCATTTAAAAGCGGGGCACCTTTATTTCTTTTTTGTCCGACTTGAACCAAATTTTACCAAAAGATAGAACAAATTAGGATCTACTTATGACCAAAAAAACATTCTTACAAATGCAAAGCCACCTGCGGTACAAAAATAAATGGAAAAATAAAGAAATCATATTAGGCATTTTTTTATCGAAAAACTTTATTAATGAAAGTTGTTCAGAATTGTCCAAAAACCTATAGTTCAAAATTTCAGCAATATTAAAGACTATTGAAATTTTGTTTAAAACAATGTCTGAGTCCTAAAATATCATTTTAATTGTTTCTTTTTCTTTAGAAAATTGTGCTATGACAATTTTGTTTAAAATTAAACGTAAGCTGCCAGGTAGTTGTCGAGTGATTTGTATTTTTATAAAATTTTGTCGAAATTTTGGACTTGAAAAACAAAATTCAATATTTTTTTAATATTGCTGAAATTTTGGAGTCTAGGTTCTTGGACAATTCTGAACAACTTTCATTAACAGAGTTTTTCGATAAAAAAATGCCCAATATGATTTATTTATTTTTTCCATTTATTTTGGTACCGCAGGTGGCTTTGCATTTGTAAGTCGCGAATGTTTTTGGCCATAAGTAGATCCTAATTTGTTCTAATTTGGTAAAATTTGGTTCAAGTCGGACAAAAAAGAAAAAAGTTGTAAAGGTGACCCGCTTTTAATGGGTCACTCTGTATATACTAGGGGGCTTCATTATCTATAAAAAAAATTTAATTGACGGCTTTATTATAACAGATATTGTTAAACCTACAAATAACAATTTCTATTTTTTTCATTTTTCGAAATTTCATTTTTGAATTAACCCGCTCCAAAAAAAACACGTGATCAGTATTAACCAATCACACAACGAAGAAACAGGCTTCATCACGTGACCCATCAATCCGAAAACATCCCAAAAAATCTTTTTTTTCGGTTAATTTTGCAATATTTAATATTTTTATCCGCCGTTTTGATTCCGCCATATTGAATTTCAAAAAATTAATATCAAATTCTTAATCAGCATACCCAAAAACCCCTAGGAAGCTCTTTTCGAAATTTTTCATCGATTTGTATTTAAGATATTCAATTTTACAACTAATTTTGCACTTATTTGTTGTTATTAAACAAATGAACAATTAGCACCCATTTTTAAGAGGAGACATTTTTCATTGACACTATTTAGAAGTAAATGCAAAAGGTTTCATAAAAAAATATAGATCGAGGAATTATTCCGAGGTATATGCCTTTTTTGTCTAAGATGACCCCCCTAAATATCAGATAGTTAAACACTGAGAAAAGAAAACGTAGGTTATAGGGGCATCATCTTTAGCAACACATCTCCACATCAAAATCTGTTAAAAATAAAATTACAATGTCTTATATATATATTTTTTTTAGATGTGTTCAAAGTTGGGGCTCTATAACCCTTCTTTGAATAGTGATATATTATTACAAATTTCAAAGAAGTAAATTGACGGACAACTTTCAACACTACAGGAATTTAAAAAAAATATTTAAAACATATTTTGATAAAAAAATCACAAAAAATGTATATTACTCTGAAACGATAATGTTATTATAAATAACTAAAAACAGAACAATCTATTAATAAAAATAAAATCTTTTGACCAGTAACACTTAAAGATTTAAAACAAAAACAAAAATATTTAACTGTGGGTAAATATTAACTAACCCATGGTTTTCAAAAAATGCTTTATTTCACCAACGTTAGGCCAAAAAAATTTGTCTGCCCGTTTCCTTGAAATCCTTTAAAAAGTGACTTCTACATTATTTTCCTGTTTAGACACATTTAAAATTTTGCCTATGTAATGCTTCACGTGGTTCTTCACTTTAAATTCTACTATGTAAAATGTATCTGGGATTAGTTCAAATTCCTTATTAGGTTCTTCTTTGTCACTTGATTTTTCTTCACTACTGTCAGATGTAACATTGTCGCTCTCTTCTATATTTTCTTCAAAATCTACTTCATCGCTGGATTCTCTTTCAAGCTGCTCGTCATTCTCTATATTCTCTTCTTGTTCAAGCTGTTCGTCATTCTCTATATTCTCTTTTTGTTTTGTTTGTTCTGTCTTTGGTTCCTCTAAGTTCTTGTAACACATCTATGAATGAACTGAAAACAATTTCCTCGATAGGCAATTTCATTATTTTCTTTGTAATCTGGTAATCTTTCCTTGACTTTTTTCGGATTAAAGGTGTATATTCCAGACTTCCGAAATCCTGATTTTAAATTATCTGACATTTCTTTGGTATTAGGATAGATTTTTTTATATAGGAATTTTAATAATCGAGGAAATTCATCTTTGGATACTGTTTGGCTTTTTCTCCTGCTTTGAATTTTATAGGTGTCCAAAAGACTGCGCCAAGCCCTCTTTAAAGGACCATAATAAGCAACATCTAACGGTTGCATCAAGTGAGTTGTGTTAGCTGGTAAACATATAAATTTGACATCATGCTCTTCCGCTAATGTTAAAACAGATTCAGTAAAATGGCTACTCAAGTTGTCGCCTATAAAGGCGTTAGGTCCTGGAATATTTTTTACAAAGGGTAAAAATGTACTTTCAAACCAGTCTGAGAATGTAATAGCATCAAACCACCCCGAATTGGTTCGGTTATACCTAGTGTGTGGAGGTCCTCCCTCGGTCCAAGTTGTCCACATGTTTTCGGCTTTGTATATCACATAAGCTGGCAGCATCACACCTGAAGCAGAGCCACAAAACATGATGGAGACTGCATTCTTTGTACTATCTCGGACTCGCTCAGGGTATTTTACAGCTCTTTTAAATGTGCATTTTTATGTTTCCAGGATTATCTGTCAAATTAATTTCGTCATAATTGAATAAATTAGTAGGTGGTCTCCCATCAATACTTTCTTTCAAATTGTCAAAATATTCTTGAATAACTTTACAAGACACAGAAACCCTGCTTTTCTTGATGTTTTGACTCATGCGTAAGGTCAGTCGTTTGTGGCGTTTTAAAAAGCCTCTTGCCCATTTTCAACTGGGACAATTGTGTTTAAATTCTAGAACATTTCGTCCAACCTTAGCCAAATAATTCTTTACAGCAATCCTTATATTAATCAGATCAAATGGGAACCCCCACTCTGCAACTTAACAAATGTGTAACAAATGCATTCTCCTCTATCAATGAAAATACAGTAGGATGGCCTACTTTTTTAGTATGTTTATTATTCTTTTTATGACTCAAAGTTCCTAAAGGGATTTTATATTTTTTCGAAGCCTCCCGAAGATTAATCTGTCCTGATTTAATTTCAGCTATGGCCCTGTCCAGGGTCTCCTGTGTGTATTTTTTATAGTTGGCGCCAATTTTTCTTCTAGAAAGCATTCCTAAAAAATATACCATTGTAAATAGAAAATGTTAGCTTAACACTGTATTCCACAAATTTGAAGATCGCCTACAACTTTGAATGGTGTTCAAAGTTGTAGGCGAACAAATTAAAATTATTTTAAAATTTATTAAAGCAAAATGTCACACTTTCTTCAATTGTGTGATTTGGGAACTGTTTTTGGTACTTAACAAAATGAATTTAAGAAGAAAAAAAACCTTGTACTTACTAAGATATTGGTAAAAGTTTCACAGTCGCAAATTAACCTCGAATATAGCTCAAAATTTCCAAAGTGGTACCAACGGATCACGTAAATTTGGTTTTTGGTATAATAATAACACATCTAAATTAGGAAACTGTTCAAACTTGCTGGCCTGTTCAATGTAGTAGGCGCCTACTAGGGTTCATGATTTCTCGAGCTTTTCAATTTCTCGGGTCTTGAGAATTCTCGAGGCTAATTTCTCGAGGCTTCTCGGGTTGCTGAGAAATTTACATTTACTTACGTTTTCTCATATTATTTGGTTCCAATAACGTCAACAAATTCAGTGGTTTTCCTCTCAAATAAAACTATCAAATTAATTATAAAACTTTTATTGATTATATTCAAAAACATTAATCTTATGAATAAGCTAATTAACTTAAAAAAAAAAATACAGAAATAATATTATTCAAACTCATAATTATAATGACAGCACCATTTTTGGCTGGTTACTTAGAACTTATAAACAAAAGTAGCTTCTATTAAACTAAACAAAAAATCAACATGAAAGAAAACATTAATATCTTAACTTATAATTAAATTACAATCACAGCACCATTTTTGGCTGGTCATTTAGAAAAAAAATCAACTTAAAACTTGTAAACAAAAATAGCTTCTATAAAACAAAAAAAAATAACATGAAAGAAAACGTTAATATCTTAAATTCAGGTAGAAAATAAATGTAAATTATAATTAAATTACAATCACAGCACAGCACCATTTATGGCATGTTAATTAGAATAAAAACAAATGAAAACTTTGCAAGATCAATGGAACATCTCACGCTGAGGAGCTGAACATACAGACAGACAGATACATAATAATTAGGTCAGCTTACTCTGTCTGATGAAATATGCCTTTAGAAAAACTAAAGCATTTATAGCTTTATCAGTCAGCAGGTTTCTTATTTTATTAACTATATTTCCTGAAATTGAAAACACTCTTTCATTTCTTGTCATGTCAAATGTTTGTTTTTTTTTTTTATTATAAATATTCGTTTGTTATATACTACTGTTGTTATTATGTGTGCGTATAATTATTATGTAGTTATTGCAAATTGTGTTCTAATTTCTTGTATTTTTGACGTTGCTGTATCCATGATGATCTTCTAGCAATAAAGAATTATCTTATCTTATCTTATTTTCAGTTGAAGTAGGCTTAACTGAAAGCAATGCTTTGTACATCGATTCTAAATTTGGTGACCTCTTCCCAGTCTATTCAAATAGTAAGAACTCTTTCTTTACTATAGATTTTGACAGTGCCACTGCACTTGCCTCCTCATTTGTTGAAATGCCTTTAATTGCTTTTTCTAATTGAATTTCGAAGCTTTCGGGTTCAGGTTCTGATGGGCTTACTTCTTCTACCACTCCCGACTCATTTTCGGTCAAAGTTGTGATGGCAGGGTATAAACGATTATATTTTCTTTCAGCGTATCCAATCAAAAATGTCTTATTGTTATCAATGAAGTAGTTACTTTTATTGTGCATGAAATTGCCAGGGCTGTTCAAGTATTTTAGCAGCGATATTAGAGACGTATTACGGCGCTCTGATATTTTCAACTTAAGTGAATCTACTAATTTGAGGGCCAAAGGATCATTGATACTTTCTAATTTTTTTAGCAATACGTCTATTATAGCCTCTTCAGTCAATAAATTGGCATCTTGCCTACTCAACGCCTCTACTGCAAGTTTTGTTGGTGTTAATATCATCTGCAGTTTTTGTAGCACAGTAATATTATCTTCATTCCATTTTGTGTAAGCTATCTAAATATATCAATGCCTTTTTTATTGCATTTTTTAATTTCAAGAAACGTTCAATCATTGTCAGCATTGAATTCCATCTAGTTCTGACATCGAGTAACAAAACTAGTTCTACTCCTAGTACTCCTACTCTCTCTACTCCTAGAAAAGACTTACCTGTTTGATTTCAATTTATCACGTAATCTGTAAAACACTCACTACGTAAACTATACTTGGCTAGAGCCGAAACACGAATGAACGTGTAAAAACGACGCCGCAGAGCGCTTGCAGCGAGATCAAAGGGTGCCGCTGCGCTTTGGCCCGCGCCGCCACGCAACACAACAAACGGCGATTTAATTTCTATATAGGTACATGATTTCTCGATTTCTCGACTTTTCTCGAGCTTGATTTCCCGGGAACAAAGCCCAACGATTTCCCGGGAATTCTCGGGTCGAGAATTCCCGGGAATGAACCCTAGCGCCTACGGTACTCACATTGATAACGGTTGATGGACGATGATGATCCTCTAGTAGTAATAGGTCCTCATCGTAATCCATAAGGTTCGTAATAGAATCAATTGCAAGCTGCAGAGATGAAAAGGAATGAATAATATGTAAATGTTTATAATTAAAAAATATATCATAAAAATATATCATAAAAATATCAAAACATCACAAAATTATGGATATGTAATTTAATCATATTGAATAATAATAATAATTGTTTAAATATGCTTACCTGCTATTCAAATTATCGAAAATTATTAAAAATGGCGTTTTGAAACAATTGAATATGTAATACAGAATATCAATGGACTATAGGGTAAATGCGCCGGTTGTCGGCCATCTCAGTTAAATTTGAACTTTAAACTGTAGCTTGTGAGCCGCTTTATGTGTTTAAAACTATTTAATGTGCGTCCTAACTTAAGTATGATTTGACCATTTCATACTCTGTTAATTAAGCTTTGTCTTTCTTTACGGTATGCCTCCAGCACTATACTAATCTGTACGGGAATTTATCAGAATCGTTAACATGAAGGGGTACCAAAGAGTGGGTAGTGGTTGTGAAAAGAAACATGGATTTGTCGCTTCGGGCAGTCATTACTTGAGGCTCAAGTCTTGAGCTCCGTTGTTTAAAGCTATATTTCATAGTTGGCTGTAAAGTTCCTAGAAATATCAAATTAGATTTAAATATTGTGTGGGGTACGTTCGTAGGCCTTTTTCCCATGCCTGTGATTAGTTTAGTTGTCGATGACAAGAAATATGTCGAATTTTGGTAAGAATAAAAAGAATCTTATCTATAAGGCAGCATGTAAATGGCGTCTTTCAATTTTTTTATAGTCAAACCAAATACCCAGTTTAAGTTGATGATAGACAGGAGCTCTGCTTTAGATTTAAGCAATATTTAAAGAAACAAAACACCTATTCTGTTAATAAATACAATTTTGTAAGTACATACCTGTTCAATCACAGAAATCACATTTGTAGTCTAATCTGGCAGCTTCTTCATAGAGGGTTCCCAACAATTGCGTACATTTTAAATGATACCACCGATATTAGAGCAATTAATACAGCATTGTTTACTATTTTCTGGACAGCCTTTTAAATCATAATCTTTTGAGCAAATAGAACATGATATATTATTCAACTTTTGCTGTGAAAGTAGCTATTGCACGGAAATTGCATCATAGACTAAGCATCCATCTAACCCTACAAGTAAATGATCTTTATTATCATAAGAAGAGCTATCCACCTGCAGTGCAACTGCAACCCCAGCAAAAAAATACTCATACAGTTTACAATGTCTGCAGAAAGATGCTATTTTGGAAAAAGAATTTTTGGTGGAATTTTCAGAAAGAAATGCGCAAAGTCGCGGAAAGCTTTTTCGTGTCTTAAAGGAAAAATTGAATTTAAACAAGAAAAAGTGTTCCGGTAAAAAATATGCGCAATAAAATAACAAACAAAATCAGCCCCAGTGGAACTCAATTTGGCCCAGTGGTTCCTCGCAAATAACAAAAAAACACTAAATTTGCACGTTTCTTCAAAAATTGATCTCTGGTTCAAATACATATCAAAGGCTGAAACTTGCACACGTTGGAGTTTTACTAATCCTTAACCTACCCTCAAATTTCAATCGATAATACCGAGTAGTTTTTGCAAACCGTTGCCTTTTGCAAAAAGGCACTTTTTGCACCGCGCCGCGAAAGTCCTGTTGTGGTCGGATTGATATTTAACTAACGTGGTTGTAGTTTTCGAAGTTTACTCTACAACGTGTCTTTTTTGTTTTGCCAAAAGTCGATTGGAAGTATGCGAAAAAGCGATCGAAAACCGTTAATATCAGCACTGTGGAAGCGACGAAAAGTGAGGGTAACCGGTTTCTCCTTCGCTCTCGCTACCCCCACTCTTCGCCCCGTCCACAGCGCTGAAATTAACGGTTTTCGATCGAGTTTTTCGCATGCTTCCAATCGACTTTTAACAAAACAAAAAACGCGTTGTAGAGTAAATCTCGAAGAGTCCAATGGCGTTGGTTAAATATCAGTCTGACCGCCACAAGGCTTTCGCGGCGCTGTGCAAAAAAATGCCCTTTTTTGCAAAAATTACACGGTGCTTTCGATTGAAACTTTGAGTATAGGTTAAGGACCACTAAATCTCCAACGTATGCAACTTCCAGCCTTTAATATGGATTTGAGCTGGAGGTGAGGTTATGAACTTTTGAAATAACGTGCAATTTTAATGGTTTCTTGCAATTTGCGAGGGAACCAATGGGCTAATGAGTTCCACCGGGGCTCATTTTAATTTTTTTATTGCGCACATTTTTTACCTGATTTTTTTGCACAAATTCAACTTTTCCCTTAAAAACGCGAAAAACCGTTTTTCGTGACCTCTCGCTGTATTTGTTGCAATTTTTCTGAGATCTGTGTTCCCGAACAGCTAGCTCGCCTACACTATCAGTGATTCCCACTATTTTAATTTAAACGTTTTAGCTCGTAGTCGGAAGGAAGTTTTTCGTCAGTAAGTTTTCTAAATTTGGTAACTTCCTCAGAAGTGCTACATCCCAACACGATTTCTCCATTTTTTGCATGCTTTACGTTGTCAATTTTTATTTTATAATTAGTGGGATTAGCTATACAGGGTGTTGCATCATGAGAGGGACATAGCTTAATAGGAGGTAGAGAACATCAGTGGCAACTGGAACCTCCCATAGAAATGTCTCATTGGGCCTTCACTACGAAATTACAGGGTGTTAAATAGTTTTTGGCCAAACCTGTTTTTTGTCATAACTTTGACAGGAAATGAAATAACGGATTCATATTTGGTACGGCTAATGTACAAACGAGCCCCAAGAGGTACATGTATAAAAAAATATATATCCAGGTCCGGACTCACTATAATTTATGTTTCTTCTTTGCATCAATAAAACATCACCCTGTATATATTTTTTTGAAATTTCGATACGATATTCGAAAAGAGCAAGAAAAAACAAACAAAATGGCCTATTTCATTTTTTTGTTACACCTTCGTGGTTATTTAAATACGTTGTTAAATGTGCAAGAAAATGGATTACAGAACCCTATTAAATGAGAGGCACGTGAAATAAATAGTTTTATAACTAAAATTTGCAAAAATTCTATTGAGTCTAGGTGGTCTGGGTGAATCCTAATTCCGGCACGTTTTAAAGGTCCATTTTGGTAAAAAACTGTGGTCCTAATAAGTAATCGGGTATAAAATAACAGAATTTTTAATCAATCACAGTAGGCTTGTTCAAAGAATAAAAGTGACAGATAATTTAAACCATTTAGGCCTAAGCAACCAGTTACTTTGATCAAGAAAATCATCAACATTTTATACTTAATAAAAATTGGAAGAGAACAAACTAAAATCTAAATAAATAAAATATTTTCCATTCAATTAACAATAAATAACAAAACAATAACTAAATGTGTTTAAAAATAAAACGTAATTGACACTAAAGTAAATTTTCAAAATGTCCTCCCCCAAATTCTGTGCATTTTCTTGCGCGTTTAGAAAGGTCACCAATTGCTCGACGTATCATTTCTGGATTATTCCGTCTTTCGTCGCAGGTTGTAACGATGCGCTGAATTAAATGTTGTCTACTTTCAATTTCAATGCTATAAACCTCGTTTTTTAAGTGGCCCCATAAAAAGTAATCACAAGGGTTACAATCAGGAGATCTTGGTGGCCATTCATGTGGACCCCCGCGTCCAATCCATCTATTAGGATACACATTGTTTAAGTGTTCTCTTACTTGAAGGTTAAAATGTGGTGGGGCCCCATCATGCTGAAACAACATGCCTCTTATACCGATATTTTCTAACATATTCGGTAAAATGTTTTGAAGAAAATCAAAGTAAATTTCACCATTCAATCTTTCTTCAAAAAAATGTGGCCCTATCAAATGTCTATTCACAAGTCCGACCCAAACATTTACAGAAAACCTGTGTTGCGAACGGCGTTGGCGTACCGCATGTGGGTTTTCCTGTGCCCTATATGATTATTTCGTGAATTGTTTACTCCGTCCCTTGTAAATTGTGCCTCATCCGTAAATAAGGTTCTGTAAATGACTGGGCGATGATTAGACAACCAACGACAAAATGCCAGGCCGGGGATATCGTCGCCTTGTTGAAGACGCTGTACCTGCTGGATATGATATGGATGGTAACGTTCTCTTTTTAGGGTTCTCCATACTCGCCAATGAGGAATACCAGTTGCCAAACTGATTCGTCTAGTGCTCATATTTGGGTTTTCTTGAACTACGTTTATAATATTGTTTTGTTCCTGCACACCTTGTTGTAAAACACGCTCCACAACTGCAGAAGTAGGAAACTTTCCGTGTTGTCTTGCATACTGGAACACCGTACTAAAGGTTTTATGATTAGGGCATCGACGACCAGGAAAACGCAGCCGATATTCTCTTTCCGCCGACCTACCATTCCATTACAGAAACCATAGATGAATATTATGTCAGCATATTCCCCGTTTGTAAATTTTACTGGCATAGTTAAAATATTTTCACAAGTTTTCACTAACTAAATGCGGATTATTGACACATTAAATTACTAACAAACAATTATTCAACTGTTTAGGAGATTTCTTTTTATTATCTGTCACTTTGAACAAGCCTACTGTGATTGATTAAAAATTTTGTTATTTCATACCCGATTACTTATTAGGACCACAGTTTTTTACCAAAATGGACCTTTAAAACGTGCCGGAATTAGGATTCACCCAGACCACCTAGGCTCAATAGAATTTTTGCAAATTTTAGTTATAAAACTATTTATTTCACGTGCCTCTCATTTAATAGGGTTCTGTAATCCATTTTCTTGCACATTTAACAACGTATTTAAATAACCACGAAGGTGTAACAAAAAAATGAAATAGGCCATTTTGTTTGTTTTTTCTTGCTCTTTTCGAATATCGTATCGAAATTTCAAAAAAATATATACAGGGTGATGTTTTATTGATGCAAAGAAGAAACATAAATTATAGTGAGTCCGGACCTGGATATATTTTTTTTATACATGTACCTCTTGGGGCTCGTTTGTACATTAGCCGTACCAAATATGAATCCGTTATTTCATTTCCTGTCAAAGTTATGACAAAAAACAGGTTTGGCCAAAAATTATTTAACACCCTGTAATTTCGTAGTGAAGGCCCAATGAGACATTTCTATGGGAGGTTCCGGTTACCACTGATGTTCTCTACCTCCTATTAACCCAATCAGCACAAGGTTAACCGATGGATATTCTAAGGACGTAAAGCTTGGTTTATGACTATATCCTTAGGGTGACCTAAAATTTGCATAGGATTTCCCTGGGATGTACAGGTGAGACAGTTCCAGATGTCCTGAGAACAACCTTCGGACACATTTGCATATATCCTTAGGATCTATCGGGGCAATATCTAGGATAACCCTACAATAACCGCTGGAAATAGTGTTCTATATGCATATCCCTTTTTTGTATATCCTGATATTCGATATTGTTCTTGATTTGATATCCTTAGGAAACAGTTAGATAAGTGTTTAAGGATATCCTTTCGATAACCTTAGTATATAGGATGTTTGTAAATTAATTCTAGAAATTTATACGGTTCTAGAGATAAATAAGAAAAAAAAACACCATATAAACATGAATTCAAGTATCCTAAGAGAATTACAACTACATGACAGAACTATTACGTAATCTCACAAAATAAATACTGATATAAAGTTAGAGGTGTTTCAGAATCTTATGAGCCGCGAAATGCGCAAACGCCAAAGTTCATTCTGCGTTATAAGTATTTTTTTGAAGACACTGGCGGCTGAATTGTTGTATACATTAACAAGAGTTCGGGATAAATTGTAAACAATAAATATAATAATTTTAAGAAGTGTAACTGAGTCGACAGGAGGGATTATGTCTGTGCGCATATGAAGGTCACAGCTCATGAGATTTTAAAACACCTCTAATAGATAATTAAATTGGCACAATATTAATAAACAAAAAAAAAAACACTACTCTAATTTTGTTGAAGTTGTGACACAAAAAGCAATATTGTTATCTGCATCCGACTCACACTGACGTAACCGATTGCTATTAGTTTAGCATACATATGAACTACACTGTGCTATAAAGTCACTACTAAGTTGATTCACACTATTGTATTGATTTCTAAAAACTGTCCAAAAAGTTAAATGTGCGTCTTCTGTAATTCTGTAAAGTTGTAAAAATTCGAGATACGTCAGTTCATGAGATATGAGACGATATTATTTTAATTTTACTAATATTTTACCTTTTATCATACACCGAGTCATACACGTGGATCTGGATGGTTTGCAGCCTTCGGTGTGACACTAACGATGAAGTAGTTTTCACGAACACCAAAAAATAGTTTCCACAAACAACAAAATTCTTGAACACAACAGTCAAATACTCTACTCGACACGCGTTTTGCCAACTGGAGATGATTAAAACTAAGAGTTGTTTTTTTTTTAGGTTTTAATCATCTCCAGATGATGCCAACATGGTTGGTGAAATGCGAGTCGAGTAGAGTATTCGAGTGCTGTGTTCAAGTGTTTTGGTGTTTGTAAAACTACTCCATCATCTTTTTATCATGCACTTTGTATTAATAATGTTTGGATAAAAAAATCACTTGAGCTTTATTTTAAAAATCTATTTATTTATACCTATATACATGAGTATATCTATTGGTTCTCTTTGTCTGCATTTCCTTGGTCCACTTAATTTTCTTTGTTCCTTATATCTCCATTTTCCTTATCCCTTTCTAGTCTTTCTTTGGCGTGTCGGAGTCAATTTTTTATAGCAGCTTCCACAGTTTTTTCTGATGCCTTGACACAGTTTGGGTTTTTTTAAAACAGCTTCTAAAAAATATACAAATAACACAAATGAAAATCATTTACATTTAAAACAAAAAAAAAAAAACGTTTTTAAAATATAGTCAAAGCAAAAATTCCGAAGATACAAGTCACAACAGCAGTAATTTTTCTATACATAAAGACATGAACATAATTTTGGCTCCGCATGTTTTCACTATGACATATACATAGTAAGAATTCCTGCCTCGATCATAAATGCTATTTCTAGATTAGTACACATTTGTAAACGACTTATAAAGATGCGCTTAATCTTCATAAATAATGATTATTCAGCGACACAAAAACAGAAGTAGTGTAATAATCTAGATAGGAAAGTCGTCATGGGAAAAACTCAATTATAAGTATAGTAATTAAATAACATTGCCTCTGTGACATGCATCATTAAAATTTCTGCTGAGGCTACAATTAGACAGCCAAAGTTAAATTAAAAAAAAAAAAAGGTAGCTATATCGGACAAAAACTTTTGACACATTTTAACGTATGGTTATTTTGGCCTTATGCAAATTGGTAGTAAGTTATTATATGTGTGACTATAGTAGAGGACTGAGGACACAGATGTAAAAACATTATTCTATACGACAAAAGGACATTATCACTTGTTTTCTGTGATGTAGTCAGAATTTCTGCCTCGACTATAACTAGTCTTTCACAATAATGTCATACCAGATTAGGATGTTATTATATAAATGAAATACTTCATGTATTTTCTCCATTCGTGGCTTAATGTATATAGAAATAATACACATAGTATAGAAAACTTGGGCTTTTCTATACCAAAATGTTTCAAATGCAAGAACGTGTTATAAGAAAAAGTGATTCAATCGCAAATAAAGAACCAAAGTGTCTGTATAAGAAATCATACTGTGTATTGTTCAGTGCAATTCGTTTTTTTTAAATATATTAGATACCTACCTACGTGATTTGCGTTTGTGGAAATATCATCACTAACAAGTAATGATATTTTGACAGAGTTGTTCTTGATACACCTATAGTATGTTGCTCTGTTTGTTTTACTAGTTTTACTACTGGTTTATTTTACCTGTTGTAGACATGTTCGAGGTTACCTTTTACAGCACATGCCACATGTAAAATAATTTACCGATTACCGGTCTCTATAGTGTCTCTACCACTACACTAGATCAAACAGCTAATACTCTGCTCTAGATTTATCTTAAATTATGTATATAATATAGCACAGTAAGCCTTACCTGCATTAAAAAATACACTTTACACATTAAAATGGTCTATCTTCAAACACAGAACACAGTCGAACTTTGAAAATTGAAAAATATGGCGATGTTCACAGCAGCTGATGTTCACGATGATAGGACAGAAACAGGGAATTTTCGTTTGTGTTTTTTGTGGTTTGCACTACTGTAACTCTCTCTCTCTCTGACTTATATTTTCTGCATTATTGACATCTTTATTATCAGCGTAGTGTTATTCGGTTTCGGGAAATAATTAAAGAAATTGCATTGGATTTTCAACCAATGAGCATAAGCTATAATACATCACCTCCCCCAGGGCCAGATTTAAATTACAAAAGAGCTAATTATTTACTCCATGATTATTGTTGATTAATTATTTCATTACATTCGAAATTATCAATATGAATCTTAATGAGTATTTCATCGTTTTAAAAAGACAACCGTCTCCGGAAAAAAAATATAATAAAAATAATTTCCACAGAACATATATATAGGTCATTCAAGGTCAAATTAGTTTTTTAAATGGAAACCCCTATTTTTTATTGCAAATTCGGATTGCCTGACCAAAATAGACTACTTTTGTTCAGAACATTTTGACTGAAATTATAATTTTTTTTAGTTCTCCGGCGAGGAAAAATCAAAATTTTTGAAATTTTCGATTTCTTATTCTAGAATAAAATGTGTGCCTAAATAAATATAGTTTAATGTTTTACCGTTTTTGTACAAATAAGTTTCTTAAAAAAAGTGGTAAAAATCCCATCCCATCATTGGATATCCGTGGGCAATCCGGACAGGATAACCCACGGATATCGATTCTATTACATCCGTAGGATATATGTATTTTGTACAACTATAGGATATTAACATCCCGTCAGGATATCCGTAGGCAATCAGTTGCGGATATCCTACGGATATCCGTAATTGGATCTTTACAGGACATTAATATCCAGTCAGGTCAACCTTGGGATGACCTGGGGATATGTCCATGGGATAATCCCAAATCTGGGACAACGGGACTGTGATAGGATATCCTCAGGATATCGTGTGCTGTCTGGGAAGCTATATCCCTCTCATGATGCAACACCCTGTATAATATATCTTATTTCGTGTGTGCGTTAATTTGTTTCGAATTTTTCAGTTTGACAACTGTTTTTTGTTGATTGCCAAAACATACTTTATCAGCAAATGAAACAGATGTAGTAGATGCGGCTGAGATGAATACGGCAATTTCCGAAACTGTCTGTGACTATCTTCGTGAAATCAGACTTCATTGTCGTTTAACTTGATTTCGAACGGCTTTAATGCACAGCATTTCCATGAATACTGTTGTTAAATGTGAAATAATCTCATTAGGTATCAACAGATATAATTTATCACGAGAACCAGAGCATGAAACGCCAATTTTGCCTTTGCTTATAATAGTGTTACAAGAACCGTACCGTGACATTTTTCAATGTCCAGTTTTTTTGGTTGTGGGCACAAGAAATATTTTTGTATTTTGCTTTTTAATAGGCTCATAAATACCTTTAGTCTTATTTACAAGTCTAGCATTTACAAAAGAAGTGTACATTTCAACGCCAGTTTGCTCAATTTCTTTTAACAGGCCATTCCACTATTATCAATTATTGTTCTTGTGTCAATTGCTATAAGGTCCTCCCCAAGCTCCTCGAACGGGTTGCCGGATTGAAGAAAGCTTTCCTTTAAGGATAAACATTTGTTTATATATTTTTTCTGATAAGCAGTATACTGTTCATGGTGTCTGGTGTCATTTTCACTGTTGTTATGGTGCTCGAATTCCTGTAAAAGTCTACTGACTTCAGGACCTGCATTGGTAAATCGACGCAGCGATGAGGGATCTTGAGTGAGACCAATTGCACCTCCTTGAGGTTTAATAATTGCGTTGTTTTGCTCGTGTGCTTGGTCAACAGTTAAAGCAGAGAATGGTCGCTTTGTTTTACGCACAACGAAATTACCTACAAAATAAGAGTTTTAATAAAAATATCTAGCCAAGTTGTTTCAAGGTGTACCTGCTATAAATTCTTTGTGTACTATTGGGGCCAAAACAGGAAGTTCTTCAAGATCTTTGATATGCACAGATAGCCAACGTGAATAATTACTATGGTTGAAGACGAAAAACCATGGCATTATTTTCTTTACTGACTCAATAAAGAGACTAAAGTCGCCAACTCGTAAAGAGCGTACAAAACAAAGAGAATTTCAAGATTGAGTAGGGTCAACCAGCAGAGAAATGTAGGTGATTTTTCTCTTGACTCGTTAATCCATTCTTCAAAAGTTTAGCTTTTACTACTGAACTTAAGAAAGGCATCCTGCAACAGCGAATATAGAGTAGATGCTGTTATTTCATGGACATGTCTTGCCTTAGTTATATGAGTCACCTAAAATTAGATGCCGTTGTATTGAAGATTTAATTAGATTTCTATTAATAAGTATTGCTTCAGCTGAACCTTCAATAATTATTCCAGAATTTACAATAACAGTCAGCCATCCATAAATTGGCCAATTACTCTCAAAAATGATTGTTCTATATGAAAAGGAGCGAACAATGCTACAAATTGACGTTCATTGTATAAATCAGGCCAATTCCATTGAACCAATTTTACTAAGGCATAGAGGGGTCGATCCGCACAAAATATCGGAACCTGGTTGCTACTTAATTAAAATGTTAGATTAACAGCTAAGTTCATTGCATGTTTCACCATCGAAACTGAAGCAGAATTTTCGTGAAAAAAAAGAAGGATCGAATTTATAGCAACCGGTTCTAATGTTACATTGCTATTTGTAGCATGGTAGCCTGCCCAGGTAGCATCCAATATCTGGTCATTCTCTACCCCCGTCATACAGTTTTGCAAATTACCTAACCAGGATTGTTCTTGCTTTCACTGATCCTTAATGGTTTCTAAAATATATAACTTTAGCAGTAGTTATAATTAATTCTTGTTAATTGATTGCTAACAATACCTTAATTGAGCATATTTGCTCCAATTTCTTTCTCACACAATCGCATTGATGGTTGTTTAGTTTTTAACAGAGTCTCTGGAACAAATCCGTAAAAATCCGGAAGCAAAGAAACTGACCTTCATCCTGTAACAGCAACATTTTCATGCGACTTAAGTGATCTTTCAGTTCCCGAATTGGTACTAGTGCAAAGCTGGAATACCGACAGACCACTTCCATGAAAATAATTTGTGGATGTTACACTCGAGGGATTGTGGTCACTATTGTCATAAGCCACTACTGTAAATAAGTCTTTTTTTAAATTTCCAGGGCATAAATCACCTTCATCCTTAGCACGTTCTACAACCATATGAGCCAAATTTGATGTTATTTCCATTACTCGGTCGTGGGAAATAGAAAGGCCACGCTGATGCATTTCATCGATACCAGCCTTGTTTCTTGATTGTCCATAAGCACTTAGAGCCATGTAAAGTGGCAAAGAAGGTTCAACTGAATTTTTATACCGAATATTTTGAGTTTTTAGTCTTGATCTCGGAGCATTATTTTTAAAGTTAAACAATATTAATTGACATATGGTTACAGCTGGCTGACTACCACCTGCACAAGGACTCTCAGTAGTACCATAAAGAATGGTATTAATTGTAGCAAGTAAAGGTGGAGGAATACATTGTTCTTGACAGCCGCTAGGAAAACTCCCTTTGAATGTAATGTCGCATTTAGAAATTTCAGTTCTCAACGGTCAATGTTAGATATACTGTAACTAAAACGAACATGATGATATATCTTTTTTTAATTGAAAGACAGGCTTGTATTAAAATGTACTGAAACGAAGAAAATAAATATTACATGATTTGGCTGGGGCAGGACCGCAGTCCAATAGGTGGACCCAGTGTGACGGGGTGGGTGTTAACGAAGATAAGTTAACAACTATTGAATCAAGTAAATAAAATCATTTCAGTGTTGTTCAATGTTGATGACCTCATCTGAAAACTTGTCGCAAGATATACATTAAAATAACCTTATTTTCGTGTCGAACTAAATACTTACGAATTTCTCGCGACAGGATTTTAGGCCAATGACTAAGTAATATTACTTGTTTCTTTGGATGATGTTAAACTTATTGTCTATAATTGTTCAATTGTGTCATATTCGGATTTTCTTACTTTTTATTGGTTATTTTGCCACTGAAATATATTTAAAAAATTTTATTGAAAAACCCTCTGCGCCAGATGGATCAGACAGAGGTTGGTTCTTGAATACTTGATTGTTACAAAATGTCTCACACCTAAAAATACATAAACTAGAACAATGTTATAGACTAAAAACTGAAAATGAAAACTAAAGACGTTTCGGAAGATTATCTACTTACTTCCGTTCCCAAAACTTTTGGCCGTCAACCATGTCAGTTCGTTGTTTATGTATTTTCATAGCCACGTGAGACATTAGATTTTATTTTTACTTCGTCTCTAAGGATAGGTAACCAACTAGTACAAAAATTTATTGAATAATTTGAAATACATCTATCCTCGTTTAATAAAATAATCGCGAATTCTTTTGTCTTTTAGTTCCGTTGCTCTCTTTTTCCAAGATCTTCGCCGGGTCCAGTTGGATCCTGTGATTATTATCCCGCGCGTGTTCACAAATGCTGGGTTTTTCAAATTCTCCGCTTCTAGCGTAATTTCTATGTTCATCAAGCCTTACGTTGAAAGGTCTAATTGACTCACCTATATAATGTTTTCCGCACCCACACAGAACACTATAAATAGAATTTTGAACAATACTTTAAGGTTTGGTTTTCGATAAAAACGATCTTAGCGTAGAACGAGAAGCAATTTATAAAAACTGTCTTATTAAATAATCAACATCCTGAGAATTTTGTTGACAGTCTGTAAGAAGAGAGAGTATACCATTACTACCTGAGGTCTTTAGGCCTATAGTAGTAATTCCATATACAGGGGGACCATTAATAATAGGCCATAGTGCAGGGATAGATTCTTTGGGCCGAAATATGACGATATAACCAAATACCCTTTGGTAAAATGTTGCCGTGGAGAAAGATACAGGGTGTCATAATTCAAATTATTTTTTCGTTTTTCTGCAATAACTCAACAGCTTCTTGACTGATCTTCGCCAAATTTGCTAGAGGAACTTTTTTTTATTCTAAGAAACAAATATTTATGTATCACATCACGTTAGATCATAGAGGGCGCCGCATCTGATGATGAATTTTTTCATTTTTTTTTTACGAAACGTTGTGGTACTTCTAATCAGAAAATCTTATTTCGACGTATAAAATGTACACTTGGTAGAACTTGATAACTCCAACCGTTTTCGAGGAAATTGCCGTTAAACATTTGAAAAATGTTTTGAAAGACAATTCAAATTTAATGAAGTGTATTTATTGGAAAAGTACAGGGAAAACAAAATCGTAATAACAGCGTAAACTCTGTCTCACTTTCTTATGAACTAATGGAGTATTTTCATAATATTGAGATAAATCCATAAATCAATAGATTGTGTAAAATAAGGATCTAATTATATTAGAAGACCAAAAAATAATATAAAAGTTGACTTAACGACATTAGTATTTATTGTATAAACTTTCCACCCAAGCAAAAACCCCATTGCTGCAACTTAGAGTAAAGTTTCGTTATGGTCTCCACCTACTTCTATGCCTTTTCTAATTCTTTTCATAAAAGATTTTCTTACATTGAAAAATTCATTTTCCTGTCCTATAATAAAACTGGCTGCGTTTTGTATTTTGTCCCACAGTTCTTCTCTTGAATTGATAGTATTTGCATAGACTAAGGACTTCATATGTCCCCACACATAATAATCCAAAGGATTATAATAATGATAATAATAATAATAGCTTTATTGCCCAACAGTACAACCATTTACAGAGCAATACAATCAAGTTCACATAAAGTAACTTATAACTTAACTTAACTTATAATTTAGAGCAGATACACTATTTTGTATATGTATAAAATAAGATCGTAGATAAACATTATATACATAAAGATTGGAGCTTAACTTAGAACTTAGAGCATAGATATACTATTTTGTAAATGTATAAAACGAGATGGCAGATAACATTAGATAGATAGAGATTGGATGGTTTAATATGTTATTGGTAGAAGTACTATGTTATTGACAGAAGTGACGGACCTCAACTTTTTATAATTATTAGTTATTGCACCATTACTGTTTTAATTATTTGGACCAGAAAAAAAATTGACAGCTTCTTGTGTCAACTCCTTTAAGGTACAGGTGTTAATATCACATACATTACAAATTTGATTAAAATTGTCACACATTACATTGACTGGGGATCTTAGTAATATATTTGTTCGAGCTCTATTGTTACGAAAAAGAGTAGTTTGCCTAGATTGAAGTCTAGGTGTATAAAAGTTAATTTGAGCCAGCAGATCAGAACAGTCTATTTGTTGGTGTAACAGCTTATACAAAAAACTCAATGAGGCACATTTCCTTCTGATTTCTAGACTTCTGATACTGAATCTTTCTGTTAAGTTGTTGTAATTTATGCCTCTTGCAGGATATTCACTATTAACCTTGAACGCCAAATACTTTAAAAATCCCCTTTGAACACGTTCTACTGCCTCTACGTGATAGTTATAGAAAGGATACCAGATTAGAGATCCATACTCTAGTTTTGAACGGATATATGAACAATACAAGATTTTTAAGGCATTGACATCCGTGAAACTACGACAATTTCTTACAATGAAACCAAAGAACTTCATAGCATCAGATATTTTCTGCATCACGTGATCATTGAAAGTTAATTGAGTCAAAAGTTATACCCAGATCCCTGAAAGAAGTGCAGCGGGTTAGTTCAGTCGTATCGATGTCATAAGCATTCTCGTGTACCAGCTGTTTCCTTGTGTAACTTACGATTTTACATTTGACCGGATTTAGATGTAATTTATTATTAGTGCACCATGTATTAATACTATCTAAGTCCGTCTGTAACTTCTGACAGTCATCTATGGCATTTATATCAGTAAATATCTTTAAATCGTCTGCAAAGAAAAGTTGACAACATTGGATGTTACAGTTCAAATCGTTAATGAAAAGAAGAAATAACAGTGGACCCAGATTCGACCCCTGGGGAACCCCTGAGGTAGCGACATAATTGGAGGAATTAAATCCGTTGTAATACACATATTGAGTCCTCATTTGCAAATATGTAAAGAATTGTTTCATATTGTCATTAAAGCCAAACTGCTCCATTTTTTCAAGCAAGACGATATGATCGATTCTATCGAATGCCTTTGAGAAATCTGTATAAACCACATCTACCTGTCCACGGTTATCTAGAACATTTGAGATATATTGCGAGAGAACTGCCAAATTTGAAACAGTAGATCTATGGCGCATAAAGCCATGCTGATAGGGAGATATTGAGTTGCGGACTGCTGGATAGATGCGGTTGTACACAACTATTTCAAGGAGCTTCGAAAAGTTGCATAAGATTGAAATAGATCTGTAATTAGTTACATATGATTTGTCACCACTTTTGAAAATTGGTATCACCTTGGCTTCCTTCCAGCGATCCGGGAACGTAGTTGTTTTTAAGGCAAGATTGAATAATATATGCAATGGATTGACAAGTGAGCCTATACAGTCTTTGACAACAAATGATGGTATGCTGTCTGGACCTGAGGTCATTTTGTTCTTTAGTTTTTTTGCAACTACAATAATTTCATTTTCGGATATATTATCTATCAAAATATTATCCATGTATTCAATATTTGGTATTAGGTTCGGCCCATCTGTTGTTTCATGTCATAATCAGGACTCCTTGGTGGCCAAGCAAACTCACTTCCTCGACCGATTCATCTGCGTGGGAAAGTCTCATCAAGATAATTCCTGACTTCAATGGAGACATGAGGGGGAGCTCCATCTTGCATAAACCACATTCTGCTCCGTATGTCTAGCATGAAAGCATGTAATATATCAGCAAGAGTACTTTGAAGAAGAAACAGATAAGACTGTCCATTTAAATTTGAAGAAAGGACAAATGATCCCAATAACTGATCGCCGATAATACCACACCAAACGTTAATCTTAAATTCGTGCTGAAAATGCCTTTCTTTAACTGTATGAGGAATGTCTACTTCCCAGTAGTGGGTATTTCTCCAGTTAAACACGGCTAGGCGAGTAAAAGTTGCTTCGTCAGTAAATAAAATGTTCTTAACAGAATTTCCATTCCTGTTGTGTTTATTTAGAACAAATTGACAAAACTTTAGGGTTTGTGGAAGATCCCTTCGAAGTAAGTTTTGTATTAGGGTGAAGTGATATGGGTAGAAACGTTCTTTGCGTAAGACTCTTAGAACAGATTGTTTACTCACCCCTGTTGCCGCTGACGACTTGAGCTAACTTCAAGATCTTCATCCACATGAACTAAAATTTCTAGTTCTTGATCTGGAGTTGAGTTATTGCAAAAAGTATCTTTTTCCACAGCAACATTTTACTTAAGCATATTTGGTTATATCCTCATTTTGGCCCAAAGAATCTACCCCTGCACTATGGCCTATTATTAATGATCCACCCTGTACACATGATTTATCGGATAAATTACCTACGAATAATTCGGAATAGGTCTTTTGTCCGAACGGTTTTTTAAACGGGATCCACACTGAGATCGGTTTTATCGAAAACCAAACATTTAAGTGTTGTACAAGATTCTAAAAATTGTATTTATGGTGTTCCGTTGAGTGTGAAAAACATTACATAGGTGAGTTATCCAGACCGTTCAGCGTAAGGCTTGGTGAATGTAGAAATTACGCTAGAAGGGGAGAATTTGAAAAATCCAATATTTGTGAACACGCGTGGGATAATAATAATCACAGGATCCAATGGGACTCGGCGAAGTCAAGGAACTAAAAGAAAACTTAAGGAATTCGCGATTAGTTTACTAAACGAGGATAGATGTGTTTCAAATTATTCAATACATTTTTGTACCGGTTGGTTGCATATCCTTAGAGACGTAAGTAAAAATAAGATAAATATAACTCAATGTCTCACGTGACTATGGAAATACATAAACAACGAACTGTCAAGGTTGACGGCCAAAAAAAGGATAGTCTTCCGAAGCGTTAACTGCTTTTAGTTTTTATTTTCAATTTTTAGTTTATAACATTGTTCTAGTTTATATATTTTTAGGTACGAGACATTTTGTAACTAGTATTTATTCAAGAATCTGTTTGATCCATATTGCGCAGAAGTTTTTAATTAAATATTTAAAATATTTTTCGGTGGCAAAATACCCAATAAATAGTAAGAAAATGTTTAACTTACCTGTGTCAACATCCACTTATCCGTAATGGGTCTGCTTATTGGATTACAGCCCTGCGCTATTCAAATCATGTAATGCTTATTTTCTCCGTTCTAGTACATTTTAATAGGAGCTTGTTTAAAAAAAAAATTAAATGTTAGTGTTTCCGTTTTGGTCACAGTATGTCTACAGTTAACTTTGAAAAGTTGCATAGTGGGCCGACTATTCTGGTTGCAGCACCAGGTCATAGTTATTAGATAATTATATTGCCATCGGTACTACAATTATATGCAAAATTTCAAGCGGAAATAGTTGGAAATTGACTTACAAAAGCTGACCCAAATTTACTGACTCATGTGAATATTGCCTGAATGTTAGGGGGCCGTTTATAAATGATGTCACGCTTCTTTTATCAATTTTAGGCCCACTTCCATGTCACAAAGTGTCACAACTTTCAGAACCCTCCTCTCCCCCCCCCCCCCCGAATGCATGACGTCATTATGGACAGCCCCTTAGTTGAGACATTCTCTTTTTCTTAACTTATACTTTATCAAATTCCAACCATAGTTTTTGGTAAATCTTCGTCAAACAATGCGTAATATGTATTGTCAATTGAGGTGACTTCGGACAGTTTTTAATGTTTTTTACAATAATTTCTAAATTAATGAATCATTCGCGAATTCCATTTGTCTTTGTCTTTGTTTTTTTGTTAGAGCCTGTCCGAAGTCACCCACTAGCGCCTACTTAAATCTGTATCAACTTGATGTTTTTCAACTGACAATTGACTTTGAACACATTGAGTCACGTTCTCATGAAATTAGTGACTCAACAAAACTTTACAATGAATATCTAGCTGGAAGTTTGACTTTCCGACCAACTCGTGTCACAATGACAGGCCGGTTATTATTATTATCAACTGTTACTTTGTCAAATACCTCACTGTCGGTAATATCTATTATTTTATTTTCCGAACTACGATCTTCTGTTTTCCCCAAACGCGTATTCTTTTTGCTCGCAGCATTTACACTTGATGCATTCTCGCTCTGCCCAGTATATTCAGTTCCTGAACCTCTGCTAGACCCTCCTCGTTCTCTTCCTCTACCACGTGACGGACCGGGTATAGTTATAGGCAGGGACTTAGCCGGGCTAGCGAAGTGATTGTCGTTACCAGTTTCCATATTTCAAGTTGAGATAGTCTTAAACAACTTAACCTCAGCAACTTCGTCGCTCATCTTACGTTCAGTTTTTCCCTTTGAAAAACAGCTCGGTTTTCCTCTTCGTCTGTTCCTCGAAGAGCTTCCCTGCCGTCAAAGCTTCGATACTAACCAAGAGATTAACATCAGAAATACCAACCTCTGTTCCGTTACCATCTATAAACACCATTCGTTTACAATCCTTCTCCCTTGGAGGTACCGTCATCGAGATGACTCTTTCCTTCCAAGGGACGAAAAGCGTCGCCTTATCCAACTTCTTTCGTTCATCCTCACTTACTTCGTAATAAAGAACATAGTCACCTCTACATGCTGATCGTGAAAGATGATCAAATACCAAGTCGTATAATTTCTTGGCATTATGCTTACTCTGGATAAGTAGCTATCAAACAATTACTTCGGACACATATGTTTTTATTTTGTTTTACTGCTTGGGATGTTAAGAAAAACGGTTTAATATAAAAGTAAATCATTTATTCTTCAAACAATAATAAATAAACAGGTAATTTATAAAAATATATAAAAAAAATAACATTTCATTTTAAAAAACATTGTTTTATTCTTATAGGCGAGTGGTTCACCCCCATAAAAACAGCATGGACCGACTAAATTTTTTTAATAAAAGACTTCTACTTGAAACTTTTTCAGCATTGTAGAGCATATTTTTCTGACAATTTAGGTATTTTTTGCATAATTTTTTAGGCGGTCCTTCAATAGTTATAAACAAAAATGTTGTAAAAAAAGAAAACTTAATAAATCGCTCTGAAAACCGACCAAAATAAACACTTTGTCTCTTGGCTTTTTCTCGAAAAATGCACGGTTTCCGAGATATGGGCAATTTCTCAACAAAAAAACGCGATAACAGGCGACCTTTCGGATTTTTTTTCTCAATAATTTCTGAATGCACAGTAATTCTGCACACGCCAAAATAAACGGTAGTTCATCTACTACAGGTGTGATTTTTGGTGTGTGGAATTATGCTCATTAAGATTAATTAAAATTGAATTTAGAAAAGTACCATTGAAAATCAAAACAATAACAAGGCATATAACATGGCGGCCGGGGGTTAGGGAAGTAGAAGCCGCGCGTCTGCGCAGATGACGCGAACGCGACCTATTCAAATTAAACACCAATCGAACAAGTTTACACACGACGACTTTAGTACTCCCAGTAAGAGTAAACATTTAAAATTATTTAAAAATTATGTAGTGGAAAATGTGCGACAAACAATTGTAATTGTGTATCATTAAATCTGAAATGCTGTTCTGTATGTGCATGCACCGATGAATGTCAAAATGTGACACCAAACATTAATGAACAAACTTCAGCTTTAGATATTATTGAAGAAGAACACGAAGATATTATTTAAACAAAATTTTTAAGTTCCTATAAATTTTTTATGACTGGAAATATGAAAAATCTTTGTATTAAAAATGTGGTTTATACAACATCATTAATTAAAAATATATAAAACTAAAACGCCTTGTAACTTTATGAATTAAAATAATGAATATTTTTAATTAAAAACCACTCAAACTTCATTCTATTGATGTATAATATAATTTTTACATTTCTTGTCTTTCTACTTCTCAACGTCGACCAACGCCTAGCGTCGTTTTTGTAATACTTCTGAATTTGTATTATATTATATTATTATTATGATCAATGTACATATTTATAAATGAAAATGTGAAATCAATCAAAAATATAAAATATTTGGATTGGAGTAGGCCGCGTGCATGTAATCTGCGCAGACGCGCGGCTTCTGCTTCCCTAACCCCCGGCCGCCATGTTATTTGGTTTGTTATTGTTTTGATTTTCAATGGTACTTCTCTAAATTCAATTTTAATTAATCTTAATGAGCATAATTCCACACAAAAAATCACACTCGTAGTAGATGAACTGCCCGTTATTTTGGCGTGTGCAGTATTACTGTGCATCCAGAAATTATTGAGAAAAAAAATCCGAAAGGTCGCCTATTTTCACGTTTTTTTGTTGAAAAATTGGCCATGTCTCGGAAACCGTGCATTTTTCGAGAAAGAGCCCAGAGACAAAAAGTGTTTATTTTAGTCGGTTTTTATTACAGAAAACGTTTTCAGAGCAATTTATTAAGTTTTCTTTTTTTTACATTTTTGTTTATAACTATTGAAGGACCGCCTAAAAAAATATGCAAAAAATACGTAAATCGTCAGAAAAATATGCTCTACAATGCTGAAAAAGTTTCAAGTAGAAGTCTTTTATTAAAAAAATTTAGTCGGTAACTCGCATTTCTAAGCGTCTTTTTAGGGGTGAACCGCTCGCCTATTATAGCAAATGGTGTTTTAAAAAAATCACAGTTAAATTATTCTAATATAATACCACCAGGAAAATTTTGGAAATTGTGTCGGCCTCTTCCTATCTGTAAACGCTATAGTAGGATAATGGAACCAATCTTACTCTCTAAATTTCTTTTTTATGAGGAAACTGATTAAATAAGTATGCCCTTCTATGGCTAAAATTCTTCCAACATAGAATCTATATTTAGCACTACTTATATGTATATTCAATATACAATCGCTATCATGGATCATTTCCCATCAGTACCAAAAATCGCCAATCTTTGCTACACGTTTCTTTTACTTGACACCCTCTAGTCGAGATAGTTGGGGGTAGTACATGGTCTACAAGTAATTTCAAGTACTTGTAGATGCCTTGTTGTAATTTTGCACAAATATATATAGGTCATCACTACAATGGCACCTTTGTTGGATTTTTGTATTACGTTACCACTGCTGGTCTGAGGGTGGATTTTATACTTTTAAGGCAGTATACTAATTTTTCGAAATTATGCTGTATAATATGCATTTTCCGTTTCTATGAACCATACAGAATCGAATTTTGATGCCGACATTCTATAAGTGTTCCCCGGGGAGGTATTAAGGTTACTATAAAATTAAATTGGATAAGCCCAAACTGACATTATCACTTATAACTTAATTTAGAATACTCATCATACGTCGATATTCCCGGATGATACAAAACTAATATGGCTGGCAGTTCCACAGGCTCAAATAAAACAGATATACCTACTATCAACCATTTAGGCTCGGCTAGCCAGTTTTATAGGAGGCAGAGGGCCATGGGTGAGCGTCAACGATAGCCTAGATAATAAAGCCAAGAGTGATCAGGTTATTTAAATATAAAAAAAAATATGTTAAGTTAAAAAATTTTATTTAGGTGTTTAAAATCCAGTTTTATAGGCAAAAAATATATTAAAAAGTACCTTGGGCGCCAGAACCTAAAGGAGGATCAGAGAAAAGGAAAAATACGTCACAGATAACACTCAGAAAAACAACGGATAAAATGAAATCGATTTAATATCGATTAAAGAATATAGACCATGAATAATAGATAACAAGGTTAGTAAAAGACAATACCATCAATCTGTACAGACTGAGACACGTACTGTAAATTTACAATTTGAAAAAAAAATTCAAGGTTAGTAATGGCAGTATCGATAATTTAGTACAAATCCGAAACACATAATACAATTTTACACTAAGAAATATGCAATAAAAAAAATAACGGTATTTTTAAAAAACCTGTTGTATCACTACGTTAGATAAGATACACGGCTCCAGCGATAAACAAATGAATAATTAAAGTAATTTCAATTTGGCTCTCGAATTTGTTCACTAAAATTTATCCTACTTGCAACTTAGATAACATTAATTTAAGTTATAGGTACTGTACTATAAAGTTCTCGCAACGGGCAACTCATATTGATAGATACGACAAGTTACTGAGATAGGGAACAGTTCTCACAGATTAGTGAATGTATTATAATCTGGCGACAATAGAAAATCACGAGAGATTCTACATCAGCTGTTAGGAAAGGAAACACAATTTAACTGGACTATATAACATCTCCGGACTATTACGTCACCACTATTAACTGTTATGATGTGGGAAGAAACTTAACACAAGGTCAGTTGGAAAAGTGATATACAATACTAATATAATGATGCTTCGCAGTTAAATGAAACAATTTTTTGTTTATCACTAGACGTTCCGAACTTATAGAAAACTTCTAGCACCCTAGAAAAATTTTACACTAAAGATACCCGAAACTAACCTAACTTTACAAAATCTCCTCAGAGGAAAAACATATGCCCATAGGCAAATATACTATGACCCTATGGCCAAACAGATACGATATGTAAAGTAACGATACGATAAGCTGGTATAAACCAGAAGATAAGAAATTTTTCGGAGTTAACAGCGTAAGGCCGAAAACTAACCGTCGATTTTATGGCAGCATCGAAACACAAAATCGTTTCTAGGACTTGATAATTAATGAAACTTCATTAAAAGTGCTGTTAACCTAGGTCTAACCTAGCATATCTGGTATAACTATCACGTTAAAAAAATACAAGTCTTGCAAGAATTTTCTAGTATAGGCTCTCTGCTATCATATTTGGGTCGATGAAACGTAAAATTTAAAATTTATTTAAAATAATATCCCGCGACGCGGTAATTAATTTCACGAAAGTTAAGCAAAATTTGTTGGAACGATGGAAATCAGTATAAACTGTACTTAGCTTATGAGATTTCTTCCAGTCAACGTGCCAGTGGTAATATCACTGCACTGTTATCCCTCAAACATTATGGACGCCATCTTCTAGAATTCTTATATGCGGCAGCCATTAAAGAAACATCAGAAAGAAATTTATCTGCACGCTTCTTAAGTGTATTCGCTAATTTAAATTCCTCGTGGTGGACGGTGGATGTATTACTTATTTAGAGATGACCCTAATATGCAATATTCCATACGTATTATCGGCCCCCACTCGAAAATTAACAATTCAGATAATAATAATTAATTACCAACGTCAATGGACATCGACCGTATGCAGAATGTAGAATATTAAATCTTGAAAACCATTACAGCATGCATGTGAATAGACACGGAAACTTCAGGTATCGTAGGTACATAAGTAAAATATGCAAAAAATTCACAGATCTTGCATCTTTCGCAAGTATCTTAAGCGTATTGAAAATACCATTTTTCCATTTAAATATTTTATTTCCTATTTGGTATAATTCTAATCTAAATCTAAATGTAGCTCATTAATTTAAGTGAGGCTATATAAATATCAATTTTATATAAAAACATCAATTATATTTTATCGCAGATAAAAACATAAATTGATGTGAGCCGCTGGTATGGCTGGACTATGTGGCTACCGATTTATTTTTATTATAATCTGCTATCAAATATCTCAATAAAATTTTTTATATTTATTATCTCTAATATTATACCCACGTTCAACATTATGATTTTAGTTCTGGTGTTATGTGGAAGAACAAAAATAAATATGTTTGTTTATTTGGTTATGCAGGAAAATAATTTAAGAAAAAACCTGCTTAAAAAATTGTCAAAGAATAAAAACAATGTGTTAATAAGAGGGGGGGACTGAATTTTTGTGGTATCGACGGGTAGGGGGCATGGTGAGGTAGGGGGTGGGATGTTGGTGGGTTTTATGATTTGCGGGATGTCGTGTCATTTGTGGCGTTTAGTCAGTGTTACCGTCTGGTGAAAAAAAATGGGTAGTCTTTGGTGGAGTAGAGTATGTCGGTGTGTTGGGTTTTAATGTGCTCGTATGTTTGTAATGTCAGTTGTTAAAGCCGATAACTGAACTTTATTGGCAAAAAATTTTTGTGCTGTTTCGTCTATATATTCCCTCATCATGGGCAAGTTAGTGGCTCTGTGAAGTTCAGTTATCGGCGTGTATCGGTCTGCGTTCGTCAGTCGTATTAGTTTATTTATGTCACATGCAACCTCTTGCATTGCCTGGCGGAGATATTGTTCCATGCTGGACACGCATATGTCATTAATGGCAGAAACATTACTTTATATAAAGTTAACTTATTATTTATGGATAATTTACTCCGCCGGTTTACAAGAGGGTACATTTTGTTGAGAGTTGCGTACGTCTTGTTTATAGTTTGTGTCACATGAGGAGCGAAGGACAGTCTCTTATCCAAGGTCACCCCCAGATATTTGACCGCCTTACACTCCTCAATGGTCCGTCCGTTTATTTGTAGTTTTGTGACGTTTTATTCACCCGTCACACCTTGGCACTCGAGCTTTAGCGGACAGTAAACGGTAAGCTCGGGCGCCAGTTCCTTTTGTGGTGGAACAACCAATTACCCTTCAAGCCGGTTCAGTAGGGCTTGAGTAGCTACAGTGAAGAAACGGTATGTACAGAGGGTCTAGGGGTATTTAGACTTCACACACACTACAGTAAAAGCACAAATTCAGATTATAAAAATAACATTTATTTCTTACCACCTACTATTTACAATACTACCTCTTAGTATACTACCTAACGCTACACTAAACAGTCACCCAGGAGTTATGACCTAAGCTAAGCTAACAGGTGCTAGACGGTAATGAGCGGTTTAAAAGAAAGAAGCGGTTAATAAATAGATGAAGCGATGAGCGAGGGGGGGGGGGGCGGTAATGCGGTACGGTCGGTCGGTATGGATACCAAGCGGGAGGAAGCAATTATCACAACTCATGCAAGGCAAAGCTAAAATAAAGTTATGGATACAACTTGGCTAATGCGCAGTGCTTTTAAATACTGGTAAACATATAATACAGCGGAGAGATAACTTAACGGAGTGCGGGCCCAGCTTTTGACTTAGCCTTTTTGGGGTTAAGCGTCCAAGGGCTTACGCAACGGGCGATTGGGATTACAGAAGCACTCTGGGCATCCAGGGGTAGACGTGACGACAGGCAGAGAACACACCTGAACCTCACGGTACCGGTCTTTAGGCCCAAAATCCCCCCGTAACCGTCGCAATAGTTCGGAAAATAACCTAAAATAATATTCGGGTGCGGGCCCAGCTTTCGACTTAGCCTTTTTGGGGTTAAGCGTCCAAGGGCTTACGCAACATGCGATTGAAATTACAGAAGCACTCTGGGCATCCAGGGGTAGACGTGACGACAGGCAGAGAACACACCTGAACCTCACGGTACCGGTCTTTAGGCCCAAAATCCCCCCGTAATAGTCGCAACTATACAAGGTCCCTGCTTAGGTTCGATTCTCGTGTCCAATCAATTGTTTTGCCTTTTTGGGGCTCAAATTGAGTGTTACAGAGACTTGTACTCCCCGTATATTAGATGATATTCCAGGCGTCCAGAGGGAGTCGTGACTACAGGCAGAGAACACACCTGAAACTCACGGTGCCCAGTTTTCGGCCGGAATATCCCCTCAATACTGGAGGTCCCCCAGGACAGAGTAAAACACAGCTGAAAAATAAAGTATGATTAGTCAAGTTCAAAACCTAACACCAGCCAAGTTGTTTTACCACTATCTAACTTACTCACTTCCTCTCTATTAGCACCATCGGAGCGGTATTTACTGGTGACGACTTTCTACTGCGGATCCTCGGAGCAGACTGCTGATTCTTGTTCAGGATTTCTCAGAGCGGAGCTGTACTGGACACATCTAACGGCTTCGGCTGTCGGTCAGGAACTGATATTCCAGTGTCGCTGGTTTAGAAAGGAAAGCTAGCGCGCCCCACTCAACAGTGGTTTGGTGGGGGTCTAGCCTGCGTATCGGTACGTTCGCCGTATTCCTAATTTTTACAATTTTAATACAATGTGATGGAAATATTTAATATGCACCATATTAAAACAAAACGGTGTTTTACAATTTATATCTACAATGTACATCATAATATAAATATGAAACTCACGGAATAATTATTTGGGATGCAATTTGCATAACAAAAATTGCTTCATTACAGTTTGTTAAATGTCTTTATGTTGGTGAACTTTCTGTTAAAATTGATAGTCTTGGTCTTGTCATTGTCGATTTTAATTTTCCATTTGTCGAGGATTTGGAGATTCTGCAGATGATACCGTACTTTCTGCGTCGCGGTCTGCGCGTAAAACGACTTTGCATAAAGCACAGTATCATCCGCATATAGGAGGATGTTGGAATTTGGATAGGAAGGGATGTCTGAGGTGTATAGGTTGTATAGGAGTGGGGAAAGGATTGCCCCCTGGGGGACACCCGCCGATAATCTTGTATTTGCAGAGTATGAGTTATTTACCCTAACAGTAATATATCTTCCTCTAATGTACGACTTAATCAGGGCGACTATGTATTTGGGGAGCTTTAGGATGCTGTCTAATTTATACAGCAACCCGTTATGCCAGACTGTATCATATGCCTTCTCAATATCGAGAAGCAACAAAACAGAACATTGTTTTTTCGTGTATGCAAGGTAAGTGTCTTGCACCACCTTGCATACAGCGTGTGTCGTACTGTGTCCTTTCCTAAAGCCGAATTGGACATCCGGTATTAGCCGGTTTTTATCCACTATCTCGTTCAGCAGCCTAAGAATAACCCTCTCAGTTAATTTTGAGAGGGTATTCAGTAGACATACCGGACGATAACTAGCGGAGTTGTGGGGCGGCTTTTTCGGCTTTAGTATCGGGACAACAATACCTAATTTCCAATCGTTTGGGAAATACTGCAGTTTGAGGATTGCATTAATTATATAAGTTATCTGGCATAACATTTTGGGAGGGAGGTTTTTTAGGATTATATTAGGGATGGTATCGGGACCTGGGGCTTTATTATTAGGGAAAGTCTTAATGATTTGTCGGAGTTCTGTAGGATTCGTCAGTAGAGTAGGGAGTTTGTTACGGGGAATGGGGTACCGGTCTGCAGTCGTCAGCGTCGCGTGCGTCACTTGGTCATGAAACGGTGAACTATTTGGAGGAGTGGTATTTGTAAATTGTAAGTGTTTTGCAATTAGCTCTGCTTTTTCGGCGCCATTATGATAGTTAATATTATTGTCTATTAATGTGGGAACAGCGAAGAATGGTATTTTGAGTAGACGCGTCATTTTCCATAGGGAGTTGTCCCTTCTTGACAGGTCCTGGATCGTGTCATTCCAGGACTCCTCCCTATAGTTAGCCAGTTTTTGTTTGATAGTATTTTGTAAGTCTATCATCCTTTGTTTATCAATGCGGCGCCTACTCAACTGCCATTTTCTTCGCGTTCTATTTTTTAAAGTTATTAGGTTTAATATATCTTGAGGTAAAATTTCCTCTCTGGGTTTACATATAATTAATCTAGTTGTCTTGTCTCGAGCAGTTTTTATAATATTTGTAATTTTTGATACCTCACTATCAATATCGCCGGGTGTTTCTAGTCGATTATTGATAGTGAGCTCACTATTAATAAATTGCCGAAAAGCTCTCCAATTAGTGGATTTATAATTATAAATCTTGTTCACCGTTTCATTTATGTCTGCGTCGGGAAGTTTGAAGTGTACCGGGTTATGGTCAGAGGAAAGGAGTGGCATGAAAATCGGGTTAATTGGATGTAGGACGTTTTTATTAAGTATTATGTCGATTGTCGATGGTGTCATATTGTTTAAGGGAAAATGGGTAGGAGTGTCGGGAGCGTGAACTGCAATATTTCCCTCGATTGAGAAATCGTACACACAACGTCCATTTTTGTTACTTCGAGAATTATGCCATGATACGTGTCTGGCATTTAAGTCCCCCAATACAAGTACCTTGTCATGTGTAAAAAATTGATCTAGTACATTAGAAGATAGATGAAATGTGGGCGAATTATATACGCCAATTAATGTTATGCCACTACTAAGTTTAATAGCGACATTGTCTATTTCAGAAACGATTGTGGGAAGGGAGATATGTATAATGCTTTTGTGAACCAAAAGCGCAACACCCCCGCCACGGTTTCTGGTACGGTCCGCCCTGTAAATAATGTAATTAGGAACTTTAAACTTATGGTTGTCTCGTAAACGAGTTTCAGTTATAATTAATATTTTTACACTATGTTCAATTACATAAGTGTAAAGTTCCGGTAATTTATTTATTAGTCCGTTGCAATTCCAGAATGCAACGTTAACCATTAATGTTAAACGTGGGTAATATATTGGCTGTAAAGTCTTGCAAAATGGTTATTTTTTCAAGAGCATCAGGTGCTGGTTCTAAAAGATTATTAAGACATTCGATAGCAGCTATAGTTTCTTTTAAATTAATTAATGAATTTAAGCGTGTCATAGCTTGTGTTAATCTAGTGAAATCGCCAGCCATACCTGTTGCTCTTGTATTTGGGTCTTCTTCCTGTTGAGGCCTGGGGCTGGGACGGCTGGTAGTGGGGCGGGACACAGCAGGTGCTGTTGCAGGAGCATTATTTCTGTTGAGCCTGTTTGCCCAGGCATTTTGTGTTGGTATTGGAGCTGCTACGAATGTTTGTTTTGGTTGTTCTTGTGGTATTTTTTCGGCATTTTTGTTGATTTGTTTAAGTCTGTATTGATAGACGGGACATTCCACGTTGCTCGCCGTGTGTTCGCCTTCACAGTTTACACATTTGGGTGGGGCTTCAAGAGGCTTGTCGCATTCATGAGACATGTGGTTCCCTGCACACTTTACGCACCTGGGCCTTCTGTGGCAATTTGAAGTAGCGTGTCCCCAATTTTGGCATTTGCGACACTGTGTTATTTGTCGCTCGTTTCTACGTCTTTCCCACTCAATTTTAGTATATAGCAGAAAGCGGATTTCTTGTTGCTATAACTTATTTAAATTGAATTGGGGGTTTAACCCCTTTAAAATATTAATTTTTAAGTTATTATATGAAAGTTAAAGGAACCTGAAAATATAAAAAAATAAATAAAACAAACAGTTATAATAATAAGTAACTCTATTTAACTTAAGAGCATGAGATCACAGGGGTAGGCGAATCACAAAACATCCTTTGTTTAAAACACAATATAACAATATAGATTTTCATATAGGAAAATAAACAAATATGCTGAAAGGCAATACTGACTTCCAGTAGACTGAAAATATGCAAAATATAGGTATTACATGAAATGCGTCTGGCCAGATCCAAGCGAAATGAATAAACTAATATAAACGTTACTAAACAATAAAATGGTAAAAAAATCTTAATATCAGTAATATAATTACATAGAAAACCCGACAAATACAATATCGATAGTTCGTTACCGAAATAACATGGATTTTCGGCACTAAAGGGAAGTCTTACGACGCGGCACTTGAAATAAAAAGTTTGCAACGATGTCGCACTACTAAAAGTTTGTCTTTGAAGAAAACCATTAATTTCCAACACAGGAAATAATGTTTGGAACTTTTTAATTCACGTTCCAAACCTCCAAGGAATTAAAACAGGAAACGTAATGCAAACGTTTTTAGACGCCGTTAATTATGGCGGCTGTCACCAAAACAGGAACAAATGTGAAAATGCTACTTACAGTTTGATTTTTCTGTTTTAGGCACTCGCTACTTAATTTAACAAATTACAAAACATTGACACTATCTATGATAATAATAACTTTGCAAAAGCTAGCAGGTTTTAATCACCATACTTATCAAATTTGTAAAAACCCAACCAGTTGAATAATTCTTACAACCTCTTCGTTGGATATTTTTTTTTCGAATCCCGCTAATTGCCTCCCTTCCCGAACGCTACTTTCTATCTCTCCTGAAGGGAGCGCTCGTATCGCACGGATTTAAAAAAAATAATGCATCTTCGCGGGAAGATACCATGCCAGGGTTGGCTTAAGGTAACTTTTAAGATTAATTATTGATTTAAATTAGTATTTTAATATCTTGGTCGGCTAGAATTTTTTTGTATTCTTTATATTCATTTTTATCACTGATATATAATAGTGTGCTTTTTGGAGCGTATTTTATATAGAACCCCTTTTTTATATCTCTTGATAATTCTGCAGTTAGTTTATTGTGGTCCTTGAAAACTCCTTTTATCACAATAGGGGGGTTTTTGTATAATTTCTCTTGGTCATTTTTATTTGCATTTTGTGTAGTGTTTTTATTAGTTTTCGTTTGATTTGTTGTTTTTGGTATCGCACCGGTATTAGATGTTGCGGTTTTTTGTTTGTTTATGTTACTATTGTTTGTGGCACTGGTTGAGGCGACGGCTTTTTTAGCAATGTCCGCTTCACTTTCGGTTTCAGTTAACCTTTCGTATCTGTTTCTTATTTGCGTTGTTAAGGCTTCTTTTTGTTGCTCGCCTAATCTTACTGTTTTTCTTGGTCGTATAAACAACGAATTATCCTGTGTATGTGTAATTTCTTCGGTATCCATGACTATCCGGTTGTGGAGACGGTAGCGGTATGATACTAGAGAAGTCTATCCTTTGATTGCCCATAGCAATGTAATTATCATGTACTGCTAGTCTTTTGTTTTTTATTAGATCCATAATCAGGTGTAATGTACGATCGTCATCTTTTTCCTGTTGTAGATTTGGGTTTTTCGGTAGAGCATATTCAGGGTAATTTATTTGAACGACAGTTCTGTTTGTGTTAGTGTCCATTTCCAACGATGAAGTGGGCGTGTACCCCTTCTACCTATCCATCTCCGGGGAAAGACAGTGTCCAAAAAATCTCTTACAATTCTGGCATAGTGTGGCGGAGCTCCGTCTTGCTGTAAGTACGCGTCATTTGCGATCACCTAAGGATTTTCGCGGTTGGGAAATATCTGAATTACAGCGGGTATAACTCTTTCGCGTAATAAAGTTAAATAGGTATCAGCAGTTAAATTACCATTTAGAAAAAACGGCCCTATTACATGTGTTCCAATTATACCCGCCCAGACATTTACTTTTTGTGGATGTTGTGTGTGCATTTCTTCCATCCAATATGGATTCTCAGCAGACCAATAGCGGCAATTGTGACGATTGACAAATCCATTTAAACAAAATGTAGTCTCATCGGAAAACAAAATACGATCTACAAACTGTGGTATCTCGTCTAATAAATTCATAATTTGTTGGCAAAACTGCATTCGACGATCAGGGTCATCTTCCGCAAGTTCCTGAAGTAAGCTGACTTTGTAGGGATGTGTTTTATTTCTCCTGAGTATTCTTCGAATGGATCTTTCACTGTTACCAGTTTCTAATGAAAGTTTCGGAATTGACGTTTTAGGCTCCTCCTGAATCACTAACAGTACATCTAAAGCTCTGTCGTCGTTTGTCGCAGTTTTTGGGCGGCCAGTTTTTGGTAAATTCTTGACATTTCCCGTATGTTCAAAATTGTGCAAAATTCGACATGCTGTCGACTTGGAAATCGGGTTTCGCTCAGGAATGGTATCGTTGAAGAGGTCACTTGCTTCCTGAAGGGATCGACGCCTCTCCGAATCGAATCATCATGAGTAAAGTGATCCGTTCAGTGTCGTTCAGTTGAGCCATTTTAAAGACACGTTTTTAGAATCATAAATTAGTAGTACAAAAGTAATGTCACAGTGACGTTTATATCACGACTTAGATAAACTAGTAAAATAATGAGAACAATTTAACTATGACTGTGTTTTTATTAAACCATTACAAAAAAACTTGTTTACGTGGGTCTTAGTTTTGTAAAAAAAGAGTGTCTTTTTTGGATACAGCTGTTTGGATATCCACTGTTCTCTGTTAATTACGATTGTAATTTCTAATTCCCTTATTGAGACCACATTACATAACAGAATCCATACAAACGTTACATCGTTGAATTCGGGACTCCTTAAAGTATACAAATATGGAAAAATATACCGGGTGTTTCATTTAAAAAAACACACTTATGTCACACATTCTGAAAATTTCGCTGAATACAGTGTCGAAAACCCGAAGTTGATACGATGTCCCGTTCGGCTGTAATCGAGCCGTTCCGGGACTATTGCCCAACCCTGTATGTGACAAGTATTCTTTTACACTATTTATAAATATTTCTGCGTTAGTAGAAGGCGGTCTGTAGATGGCTGTTATTAGTACAACTTTATTGTTCATATTTAATTTAATCTCTGTAACTTTACATTCACTTATTTAAACAATTCTTTAAGAGTAGGTTAGAGATTTTTTTAGATAAACTACAAGACCATCGTTTTGATTTATACATCCTTCATTGTAAATAAAATCATAATTTTCAATCTGTAAAAAGTCATGGCTATGAATTTTCCAACTCTCTGACATAACGATACATTCAGGTGGTTCATCAAGTTGATTTAGATATATTTTAAACTCAAGATTTTTACAAATACTTCTGATGTTTTGATGTATTATTTAATTTTTGTTTAGTAAAACTGTTATAATCAGATATATTTTCTAATTCATATGTGAATACAGGTTTGTGTTCATAGTTACGAATGTATTGATCCATTATTATTTATTCTAATTTTCCACTACCTCTAAAAACTCTAAATTATTATTATGGACTATAGATTAATTATATTTGTAAAAAATTTCGATTTTATTCTGCTATACTGTACTAGATTATTATCAACCTAAACTAATAATTTTTACTTTCCTTTACTTCCTGGTCTTTCTTAGGGTGTAGTTAGAGGTATATGTGGACTTTCGTTTAGACGATGGGTTCTTAAACGTGTTCGTATTTGCGTTATGTCCTCTTTGTGTTGGAGTTTTTTCGGTGTTTTTCGTGGGTGGTGGATTATTCTTGTATGACCTTACGTTTGATATACGATTTTCCTGTTTCTATTTGACTATTTGTACTTGATGATGCTATGGCACTGTTTAGGTCTGGTTCTATATTGTTATCTTTTGTTTCGATTTCCCTCAAATCTTCGACAGTATATTTATGTTCTCCTACATGTAAGGTCCCTCTCTTGTTTGTGCACACTTGGTTTGGTTCCTCTTCTTTTGCCAGTTTCAGATTTTTTCGCAATATTGCTTCTGCTTGTTTCTCTTTGAATGTTTTGTCATGGGCGATTGCTATGCCTGTATTCTTCAATTTTGAACAATCTTTCATTAATGTTGCCTTGCGAAAATATGATAGAAATTCAACTTTGATTGGCTTGTTTTCGATATTGTTTAGGCAGAAAATATTGTTTATATCATTTAGTCTTATGTTGATTTGTAATTTTGCATTAATTGTATCCAGCACGAATTCAGCTAAGTCATCACATTCATCTGAAATCGCAAGTCCGAATATCAGAATGTTCACTTTTTGTTCAGCTGGAACGTTGACTTGACTTCGTTTATTGTGATCTATTATTATTCCCAGATTTTTACAAATCCGGTTCATCTTAGTTTCTTTGGAGTAAATATGCAACAGTGATTTCTCGCCTTGACATGACGTCAGTCAGTTTAATTTTATAGGTTATATATGTAGTGTTGACATTTATTTCTGTCATTACGAACTTTTAAGAAAATCAATAATTTCATCATATACGGGGTGCGAACAATTTACCGGAAATTGATTTCAATTAAATTTAATTATCTGTCGTACGATTTCGCTGAAAATTGATATGGGGACGATCACGAAAATAACGTCGGAATCGCAAAATTCCAAATGGCGGACGATGTTTATCATTAACATGCTGCCTGCTGCTGCTGCTGCTGCTGCTCCTCGTAGGCAGCTTTCAGCGAGAACCTGATGATCGCAGATGAGTTTTCGCGGAAACGTCGTTTAGACAACCATGGCTTCTACAGGAGCCTACCAACTGCACAGGAAAACACCCGGCAGCAGAAGTAGGTAGCTTTCAGCGAAAACCTGATAATGGCAAATGAAATTCTGCCGAAACGTCGGTTAGACAACCATAGGAGCTTACCAACTATACGGGAAAAACACCCGGAAGCGCACCAACACTTCATATATATATATATATTAAAATCATGCAGATGAACTTTTTTTATAGATATATGAGGAAAAATCAGTGTGTGCCGCAAATTGACAAATTAACAGAATTAAGGATCCACCTATTTACTTCACTGTTCTATTTACATTTCTTCCACATTTACGATTCCCTTCGCTGTGGGCGCCATCAGCATTATCACTTTGGAGAAGTCAATTGAAAATGAATTAAATAAATAATAAATATTTAATAGTCGTGGACAAAGTATAGTATTGTACGTGCAGTGCAATTCTATTTCCCGAAACGTAAGAGAAGAACAGCAATTAATAAATTTCAATATGTTGATGTTATGTGGTGTAATTGAGAAACAAGTGCAAAAGTTTGCATGAGGGTTTCTTTAGTGCTCCAAAAGATCTGAAAGGGTTATGGTTGAGAGCGGATTACGTTTAGTGCCGTTATGGCACACAATTTTATGCTCTTTTCGGCTTCGAAGATCCAGCCGCTTCCAGTAGCTGCCGAATTTTGTTTTTCCATTGTACCCAGTCAATTCTTCGCTCTTGCTCGATTCTTCCACTCTAACATTTAATTTATTCAAAAAATATACTAGTATGGTATTTACGTCTGCTTCAGTATCAAGACAGACCAAGATTAACAGGTTAACTCGGTTTAACTCGAAATTTTCTTGTGCGTCGTTACTTATGACATGCTTAATCCAGTGTAAAGTTAAACCTATAATTTTGGGCGTTTAATTATTTAGTTGTTTAGTTTTTGTTTACTTAAAATTACAAAAATCCAGAGATGGAAATAGAAGATGAAATTTTTATGGATAACGATCTAGACATATTAAATATAATTGATTACGGTTTTTCTATACGTCGCTATGAAAGAGCTGATTACTTCCGTATGGATAATTTATCTTTTTTTAAGAGATTCAGGTTGACCAAACCAACAGTTTTACGGTGCTTGAACAAATTGATAATAATATCAAAATTAGATATGTACTGGCCATTTCGATTTCTACTTCTGGGCCTCCTCCAGTTTTAAATTGGTTACGGGTATCTTATGCTTTTAGTTTACGTACTTCGTTTTTTCTGTTTTCATAAAACCTTTTTTAAGGTTTCCCAATCACGAAAAACACCACTGCTAGATGAAGCATTAAATTCGTGTTCAATTTTCTGCCACGACTTCATTCTGTCTACAACGGAAACACGATTCGCCTTTTTATCCTCTGAAACTGAGGCATATTTGTTTGCTACCAAATGTAGTAAACTGTATTTTTCTTCCGCAGTAAAATTTGGTGATCCTTTTTTGTTCCATATTAAAAAAATAATTATGCAATTATTATTAAAAAGCAAAGATTGCGCTAAAAACGTAACCTATTAAAAATTAAATAAAACATTGACGTTTTTGTTACTAACACCATATAACTTTTCTGCTAAAACTACAAATCTCCCTAGATTTATCGACGTAATCAGATCGCTGACCGGATTAACTAATCAAGAAATTTGTACCAACGCTGCATAAGAAACACAACCTAGCTTTCTAATCGCGATTATTTAAACGCGTTTAAACATAAAATCGGTGCATATGGCTGTTAGAACAATTACTTATCATTTTTGTGTTATATTTTCTCAATATCGACGGTTCATCTCTTTGTATTTTGCTTTTGCCTGGTCCTTAGTTGATATCCAGGGGTATCCCTAGTTCATTCAGGATTACTATCAGCTACCTCTAGGTGGTCCGCTGCCTTGCAGATCTCCAGGGCTTTTTGCAGGGTCGAACCTTTTCCCTCGGCAATTGATTCTTCAACGACATTTCGGTTATGCCCAAAATCAGTCGGTCTCGAATCAGGGAGTTCATGAGGTTTTCAAATTTACAAGAGCTTGCTAGTCTTTTCATATCTGTGACATATTCGTCCACGGATTCACCTGGTTATTTACTTCTCGAAAAAAATATATGTTTCATAGGTTATGTTTTTCGTCGGGATAAAATATTGTTGAAATTTTCTGATTATGGCACCGTATGATTGCTTGTCTGCTTGGTTTTCGAATTTGAACATATTGTAGATTTTCAGAGCTCCATCTCCTATTGTATTAAGTAATACATATGCGTTGCCAATTCTTCATCCATTTTTGAAGCGTTCACAAATATTTCTAATTTTTTTTAAGTGACCAATTTTCTGCCATGTTTCCGTCGAATGGTAGCTCGCTTGGCGCTACCGCATGGTTATCCATGTTCATCATGGCTAATTTATTTTCACCTGACTGACTTGTTTCGGAATTTTCTGGTGCAGTCACTCTTTCTTTAACTTTAATTATTATCCAGTTTTCTCGACTGCGCCATGTAAAACATATTTATTTTTGTACTTGTATTTATTGATTGGGGGGCGTGTGGTGAGGAAGGTTAAATGGTCTTTATAGTTTAACGACTCGTAGAAGAAGGACGAGCCTCCGAGCACATCGTACATTCGGCTTCGATGTGGAGCCTGCGCATTACATCACAATGTGTTTGCTGCACATTTGGAGAAGTTTACCGGTTAAACTGGATCCGATTTCCTGGCAAATCTACTTAATTCAACTTGCAGTGAGTCTCTTGTCGATTTTCCTTGATAGAAAGTTGCACTGTATACTACACTACACGCGATACACGAACTGGCGGAGGATACGTTTTTTAAAAAAAACTTGAAAACTCAAAAATTCACAAAGAAAATAACTTTTATTTCATTAGCGTTAAAGGCACAAGTTACAAGTGCAAGCGAGGATAAAAATCTGGGGAGCATTCCCACAGAATTCCTATTTATAAACTATGTATTCTCTAGTAAGCAAAAATGCAATGGCGGTTAAGCAGTGTCAGCAAAGAAGGGGTGCTCACATGCCTCTGCTACAAATAGATACAATTTTTGACAATCTTAATTTGTGCAATCTAAAAATTTTACAAATAAAGCACACTTTTGGGATATGTATATTCTATGTAATATATTTGGAAAGACAGGATTTGATTACAGCTTGTAAGAAAAACCACGAAGAAACTTACAAGAGGAAATATTAAATCTAAGAAACGAATGGATATGATGATCGTACAGAACACTACCCGAGTACTTTTCTAAACACATACAATATTCAATAAGTTCTTGCCCATCAACGTTTTTGAAAGCCTGACAAGGCGACAATAATTCTTGTCTGACCACTTTCAAATCAGCAGAACGAATGATGGGAATGGTTATAAAATATATAGTACCTCGTTTGGTAGCCCCTTGATGACAACGTCGTTTCCTTGTAACATTTCCAGGTTCTGTTTCTTCATGTTCATCTTCAATGGCACCGCCAATACACTTTCGGGTGTTGGCCCAATTCCCAGCTGAAGATACAAGAACGGTAGGTGGTGAATCTTGGACACGACCAGCATCATCTCCATCGTTCGGAATTTCCGTCCGAGCATATCGTCTTCGTTGATCAACTGGCCGATACCTTCTTCATCGCTAAAAACTTGAACCTCTTCCACGGCTTCGTCCCTCACATCCGATGATGATGATGCTCCCCTAAAACATTTATGTCTATTGGTAAGTAGTGGACTTATACCGATCGTGAGAGGTGGAGTACTCTCCTCACTACTTTGGGGGCGGGACGTGGCTTAATGGGCGGGGCCTAGGTGCGTGGCCTAATGGGCGCGGCCTAAGGGGCGTGACTTAATGGGCGGGGCTTAGGGGCGTGGTCTGGAAGGGGGAAATTAGTATGGGGGGTGGTAATAAATGTACTGACGGTAACTACGTAGGTGAAGGGGCAATTGACGTGGTGGTGGGATGTAATGCTGTGACGTAACATTCACTGGTGGTGGGAACATCCCTATTATTATAAAAGTGAATGAGCTGTTGGTATATGACCATTGTATAGGCTAGACTGCTACATGAACGTACGTTTTAATCGCAATTACTTGTATGCAAGAAATGTCGTATAGACATACGACAACCAACTTTGCATAACAGTTCAAATTTTTACATTCATTGCTGCATTTTTTACTTTATGGGCACACATTTCATTACTGTAATAAAAAAAAACTACGTGATTTTCTTTTTTTGAATACATGCAAATAACACGTTTTCAAAGTATTTTGTTACAAATGGACAATTATTATGTAAAAAAGTTCAATTTTTACATTAATCGCTGCATTTCTGACTGTATGTTCACACATTTTATTACTGTAGATTTATGTGATTTCTTTTCACACGTAAATAACACATGTTTTCAAAATATTTTCTTACAATTATTATGTAAACCACATAAAAAAAGAATTACGTATCGCAGTAATGATATTTTAAAACTGTGCAGATTTATCAGATTACTTTTTTTTCAAATTGTATGCATGCAATCCACACACAAAATGCAACACATGTATGCAATGTTATCTTTATAAAACGAGGGTAATTAAGGATAAAATGAGGATAATTAAGGATAAAACGAGGGTAATTTAGGATAAAATGAAAAAAAAAATGAAACATACAATGCAACAAAATGTAACAAAATGCAACACATGTATGCAATGTTATTCTTATAAAACGAGGGTAATTAAGGATAAAACGAGGATAATTAAGGATAAAACGAAGGTAATTTAGGATAAAATGTAACAAAATGCAACGAAATGTAACAAAATGCAACATAGAATGTAACACGATGTAACAAAATGCAACATACAAGCCAATAAAATGCAACAAAATGCAACACATGTATGCAATGTTATCCTTATAAAACGAGGGTAATAGGCGGGTTCGGTAATTTTCAATTTTTGCTTAAATCGATAGAAACCATGGAAAAAAACTACCATATAAAATTTAAAAATTAAATGTCTAAAAATAAAGATGTTATTTATCCTTGAAAATCTTCCCGTTGCCGCGAGGCTAGAAACGTACCTGTGCGTGAGGCTACCGCGGTGACGTCAGTGGCCCGACAGCGCTGAGCGCTCTCCATAATCTTCTCTTTCTGATCTGTAAAAAGTGGGTAGGTACGTAGTGTAAATTTATTTGCAATTATTCAAAGAGCTTTTGCAGCTCGCACTATATAATATACATACTCTTAGCAATTAATGCTTTTCATATAAATGTATCTTCAATTTTATTAAGTAGTTTTTACTACACTACACAACTCTACTACACAAATCGGTATAGTTTACCTCATATTTACTTGTCACATAAAAAAACCCCCATTAATGGAGTCCCTGCGACGCCGGCGGTTCCATTAAATCTGCTTTGTACATGCGGCATTTTTTATTCTTATATCTAGTAAATACAAGGTAAACTCTAATTATAATTCTTAAACGTCGGAGCGTGAAAGCGTCGACGAATATTTGTCTGTTGCTTATACCTCTGCCTATTTTCATTCTAACAAATATAAATAAATAAATAAGAATTTATTGCCAGGAAACAAAATAGTTTACAGACAAACGGTGAAAAGTTGCTTGTCTAGCAGATTGCTTGTTTTATACAGGTACGCATTCAAATGTTAGTTTGTTTAAACTTTACCGAAACTTCACTAAATAATAAATACAAATACACAATACAAATAAAAAATATGCCACAAGTATGGTACTTACGGTATTTAGCACCACTACTTTGAGCTTGATTTAGATTCGCATTGCTTGTCAAAAAATCAAACACCATCTGCACTTTTAAATGTGGTAAGTTTCGGGAATCGGCTTTCTGGTACCCCGGTTGCATTGTACGACTAGGACTTTAAAAAACACCACCGATAAATGTCACAAAACTTAAATATTATAGCTGCTTGCGCTATGCGGGATACGTGCGCGTAGGGTGCAGCCGGAGCTTATATCAGGCCACTGTCGTCAATCCCGTTGTGGGCTCCACCATTATCACGAAACTTCAATTTGGCAATTGCAGGCGCTGCAATTTTTTTTTCTCATTGTTTTTGCACATACGTGTTTTGTTGACTATTTAACTTCATATCTGCCAAGAAAAATGTTTTTTTCTTTTATGACCGAACCCGCCTATTACGGATAAAACGAGGGTAATTAAGGATAAAACGAGGATAATTAAGGATAAAACGAGGATAATTTAATAAAATGTAACAGATTTCAACATACAATGTAACAAAATGCAACAAAATCTAACACAATGCAACATGATGCAACACAACGCAACACCATATAACATACAATGCAATAAGGATATATCACATATACCCAGTAATAGAAGTTAGATA